>JAECMU010152171.1:0-11592 GCA_016106625.1 Dracogyra subfuscus | reverse complement strand
AGTCTTCAAAGAGAACCTTCAGAAGCAGGACCACTGTATCATCTGTCCTCATTCTACTCATGCTCGTCAGCATCTGCCCACCTTCATCCTCCATGATAGCTAACACATCAGCTTTGTATGTGCTTAATAGCAGACGACACAGTGTAGTGGGAGCTTCTGTAAGCAGTTTCATAACCAGTATCCTGTAATATAAATAGTGTGTATCAATTGTATTACGCTTGGATCTCCCAATTCGTTTGTATCCAACCTTATAATGCTTGAATGACTATTCACTCTATCTGTCGGTCTGTTCCCCCTCTCTATCTCTCTTTCTCTCTCTTCTTAGAATCAGTTTACATGTAATAGAAATCTGAATAGGAAAACCGTATTATGCTTAAATGACCATTCTTTCTATATCTCTGTCTGTCTCCCCTTTCTATCTCTCATTCTCTCTCTTCTTAGAATAATTTTATATCTAATATAAATCTTAACGAGAAAACCTTATACTAAAATGACCATTATCTCTATTTGTCTGTATGTTTGTGTCTGTCTGCTGTCTCCCCTCTCTATCTTTCTCTCTCTTCTTAGAATAATTTTATATGTAATAGGAATCGGAACGAGAAAACCTTTATCCTCGTATCTCTGCACAATACAGAGTCGAATGGGTATTTAGCAAAATAGTGGTTGATTAACATGTTCACAGTATGAATGTACTGCAGATTATACAATATTTGGGCAGTTCCAAATCATGCCTGTTTAGGCTAGTTGATCATATATTAAAAATAAAAAAAACTCTTTTTGTACTCGAAATGTGATAGTTATTTCCAACTATAAAGAGCACTGTGTAATCAGATAACCATTATGGACGTTTGGTAGCACCCAGCCCCGATATTACATTTACAACTATGTGTTAAACAGAGGATTCGTCATGAGTATTTGCTTAGTATGGGAAACATCAACCGAGGCTTCGTTAATCTGTATTTGTCGAGTCTTTGGGGAGGCAATACAAATTAACAAGCCGAGGTTGATATTTATCATATTAAAAATACGAGTGACGAATTCTGTTTATCATATCACTTTTGTTTATTTTTTACTTAAATGATTAATAAACAAAACCCCAACGCTCGGACGTAACAATCTGTCATGACGTATGAACACATGTACATGTCAATCACTCAGATGATAATCGGTTTGTCACTATGCCTTGGTTAACTATGTTTTCTGAAACTAAGTTAAAAGCGGAAACAAAGATTGTAGTATTTAACAAATTTAATACTAATTTAACAGTTTTATATATAAACAATGAAATCATAATAAAATAATTGACAATAGCCAAAGTTTTTAAAATAACTTTTCGAGGCATTTTGCCGAGTACTACGTCATTGTCAGACATAGGCCTACCTTCGTCAATTACCTATTTAAGGGCTTCATCAAGTTCATTCTGAGTCTTAATCACTGTCGAAAATTCTTCTTCTTCGTTTTATGGGAATAACAGGACTTTTAGTCTGGGTCACATTTATTACAATGTTATCCCCACTGACATTGCATTTAATCATGGTGTTCATAATGCTGAAAATATTGATGATTGTTTCGAATTTAAGTGTTGTCGGATTTCATTTCAAGACGAACACCGGGAACCAAACTTGAGTATTCACCAGATGTAGATGGCGCTGACAGAATGTTTGAAAGTTCTTTGTGTTGGTCGTAATTTATATGGCAGTATGCATTAACTAAATTAAGGTTTTTGTGTCCTGTTATCTGTATGATTTCATGAGCAGGAACGTAATTGTCGTTCAGTTTTGGAACCAGATATTTGCGTGCAGATTGGTTCGTCAAGCATTTAGTGGTATAAATATTACCACTCGAAAACACGTTTTTTATTAGTCAAGCAAGTATATTTTTACCAGTGCATACCGAGTGTGTTTGTAACAATGTAGAATGGGTCATCAGCTTCACAGAAGTATCGTGGTTGTTTTGAAGAATAAACCTTGAAAAACTCAACGGGACGTCCAAAGGTATTTTGTGTGTTAGTCCACATTATTGGAACAATGTCTCTGCAATCGGGGGGGGGGGGGGGGGATTTTTTCCAGGTCTGGGTGGGGTTTTTTTCCTGTCTCTTGGACAGCTGTAAATATTCGTGGCCATCATCGTCATGCAAAATTGAAACGTCACCCCATCGCAAGTTATAGTGATCGTTCACTCCCCCTGGAGGCCAAAATGGATGGCATTGAAAAGTCAAAGACAGTTTATTACACTCATGGGCTTATTAATACCAATAACACCATTTTGCCACAACTGTTCATTCTTGTTGTCATTACAAATCTACGAGTTCTGTTTTTTGGGCCTGCCAGATTGTGGCGTCTACTCCAGTGTCTGTGGATCTACCTGTTTGGACTAACTGTAACCGTTCTGGTGACAACGCAGCTTGATAACTGGACCCATCAATCATAACTATATAATTACCGGAAGGTAAAGTTGCTGTCATTGTGGCACTTCCTTTGTATTGATAGTAACACTATCTCCGACTTGAAAAGACGCCATGTTTGTTTGTCAGCAATTTTGACAGGTAAACATAGTTCCACGTGTTCGGAATATAATTTGCATAATAATGTAATTTGCATACTTATGTGCTAAATATTTGCTTCTTATGTCTCAAAGTATGTGATTTATGTAATGGACATGCACAATGCTATTCCTTAGTAGTGATATGATAAATGCATATATTAAAGCAGGTATATAGTTGTAAATAACAATGTTCTTACTTTGGGTACAATGCCAAATTTGTACGATGTTCTTCATTTTCCAGCAGGTACTCTGATACTTTCCAATATCCTTTGGATATCGCCATCTTCAGAACTGTTCCCTTATGTTCATGGTCTAACCAAACGTTTTGGCTGAAAGTTAAAAAGAACATTTTAAAACATTCATGTGACCTAACTATTGAATCAAAGTGTTTCGGAACTTGTCATTATAAACATAGTATTATAGACAATTATATATGCATATTTTAAAATCTGTCATACAGTGAGAGGCCAAATATGAATGACAATTTTAGAATGTTGTATCAAGTAGTACAACATTTGACATTCAATGATAACATCCACAAAAATTAATGAGCAATTTATCACAGCTAATATGAACACTGTGAAGCCCTCAATTCGAAGGCAATGAATACAGTAATTAATGAAGCGTTTTCAGTTGTTTCCATTTCAGTTTAGAACTGTCTATTTAAAATTGTTACCATGACAGAATTAGATAAGAACGGTTTTTAATGTATCATTTTGTTATTGATACTAAAGTGATTTCAACACATTTTATTGTTATAAAATATTAAATACCTCGATTGAAGTCTCTTCAAAATTTGCAATTTTCTTTCTTCTGTTGGTGTAACGCTATGAACCCATGACATTAATTCTGTGCCAACAACAAAAAAGTCTTCATAATTTAGAAATGTATATAGTGTATTTTACAGTCAGAACAAAGAAGAAGTAGATACACTTGAATTGTTACTATATAAATCTGAATGATAAAACTAGTCTCATATCAAAATCGCGTTTTTACAACAACAACAACAACAACAAAAAACAAAAATCAAAACAAAAATCAAAAGGATGTTAAGCAATGTGGTGACTGCTTCCATTATCCATCATCAGGTGCTCGTGTTTAATAACTGATATGCAGACATCTGTAATAAAACACATGCAGTTCCTTTACCTTGCATTTCAAACAAGTTTTCTCTATCAATGTATCAAAAACGAGATATTTAACCTATGCAATGTGATGGTAATTTGTCAAAAAACATATTTATATATATTGAATTTGTTTTCTGAAAAATGTTATAGGAGTTGGTATGTGTCTTCCTATAGTCAAGGTAATAGATATAGATTTATGGAATTAACCACTATTTTGTCAAATACTCATTCAATACTACATTGTATAGAAATATGACCCTGATTATGTATTAGGTTTTTGTTTGTTCAGATTTAAAGCTAAATATGCTTTTAAGTAAGTTTTAGCATTGTTCTTTATAGTTATATACCAATTCATCAGACGCTTTTTGACACAGATTATATCTATTTTCAGTACTCCTTATAAAGGCACATGCCAATTCATGAAATAACTTTTGAGATAAACATTATCCATTATATAATAGAGGTCTGCCTTGAATAGAAATATAAAAAGAAATGTTTTATTTAGTGACGCACTCAACACATTTTATTTACGGATATATGGCTTCAGACATATGGATAAGGACTACACAGGTTTTGAAAGGAAACCCGCCGTCGCCACTTCATGGGCTACTCTTTCTGATTAACAGCAAGGGATCTTTTATTTGTGGTTTCTTACAGGCAGGCTAGCACAAACCATGGCCTTTGTTGAATCAGTTATGGATCACGGGTTGGTGCAAGTGGTTTACACTTGTTCAATGAGCCTTGATGGAGCACTCACTCAGGGTTTGGAGTTGGTATCTGGATTAAAAATCCCATGCTTGGACGGGGATCCAAACCCTGTACCTACCAGCCTGTAGACCGATGGCCTAATCACAACGCCATCAAGGCCGGTTTGCCTTGAATAGAAACCTGTCCTAGATAAATGACTGTTTTCGCTATACTAGATTAGTTACAGTAATCACTGCGTTATACTTCGCAGTATGAGGTCAAAAGCAAATAAACACATGAAGAGAACAAAAGGAACTTTCGTTCATATACTAATTTTATATTTTCAGTGCTACACAATATCTAAGTAAAATAATTGTAGATAGACAGTCGAAATTAAGAAATATACCAGTATGTTAGAACATATTGCACCAAACAAATTGAAGGCCTTGAATTGTAATCGAGAAAAAAATATTTGGTCAAAGAAGTTTTAATTTATACTGACTTTTATTCTAAGTTTTCATATTTATTCTAAATTTTAATATTACCTATCTGTGATATTTGCATTTATTGCACAATTCTTTATAATGTGTTGTTATTTAACTGTTACATATTTATATTGATTATCACTTAATGTTTTGTATTTACCATAATCTGACACCCAATAGCCAATGTGTTTTTCATGTTGGGTGTCATTAAACATCTATTATATCGTGCAAAAATAAGCCTAGACTTCTATTCAAATATATAATGTAGGTACACGCCAATTTATCAGACATTTTTACACACAGACTATACTTACTTAAAACTTCTTTCCCACTGCAGACAGCACCGAGTGTCTGTTGTTCTACCATGTGCCCGTGTTTCAAAAGAAGATCCACCATCTGAACATCTCCAGCAGCAACAGCAATAGATAGAGGAGCAATATTGTCCTTCCCTGTAGAGTCCACAGACAGTGGGTCTACTGCAGATAGGCAACTCTTTGCCAGGTCCAAGTCTCCACGATAAGCTGCATACTGTTGCAGTGAAATTTCATTTACCTTCATATATTCCAGTTCAGCAGGGATTAGTTTGCACAATGACATCATTAGACTTGCTTCCTTTGTACTTGTTTGAAGAATTTCAAAAGCTTTTATTAAATTTATGTTGCTGTTTGATACAAAGATCCTTTTTATTTCATACCTGGTCACGGCTGAGAACCAGTTGACTGAGACAGAACTTACTTCAGATATGTATCTGGGAAATAATTTTGGAAGTACATGAACAAGTTTAGCAGCTACCAAAGGTTTTACTTCTGGGGGAGACTTTTCTACATGAAACCATGCTATATAACACAGAATATCCGAGATGCTACTTTCAGCGTCATCAGTTTTGCTTTTCCTCATGATATCCTGCTGTATGTCGTGAAGATCCAGGCTTTTCATAACATTCTTGCCCATCTGGAAGAATGTCTCTTGTATTTGTAGTGGCGCATATTTCAAAAAGTTCTGCCATAAAGTCAACATAATTGGCAACTCTTCTTTCGTATCTTCACAATATACATATCTTAAACACGTGCTGATTTTAGAAAGCAAACACTTCCACAGAATTGATCCACCATGGATCAGTAGACTATTGACGACTTTCCAATATCTTTTTTGTATCGCAGCAACAAAAGCTTGACATACACAGTGGATAGAACTGTTTTTCTTTATACGAACTTCTCCTAAGTGGACATTTGCAATGACAAGTTTGCACATGACATCATCGAAACTTTCTGATACATTCTGTATGAGATTTGTCAAAGGCAGCATGGTTAACAGTTCTTCGTCCACAAGTCTGAATGTGAACATCTTCACTGGTGACAGCTGTGAAATACCTGGCCTGCTTTTCCTGACCATGTGGTTTGTCAGCAAGGCTTTTGATTTCAACAGGTTGGAAGATAGGCCGATTAAGATTGAAAAGAGTTCTTCACGTTTATATGGACTGCATGCTGCTGCCTGGAATATACCTTGTGCACAGATGCGTGTGTATTCGCCAATGGATCCTGTGATACCATCAATATTAGCACCTGATCGAAGTTCATTTTCACGATGGGCTAACAAGGTACTGGTGATCTTTGTATTCCCCTTCCACAAGGCAAAGTGTATGGCAAAGCATGTCAGTGTAGATGCCCTGTGGTTTAACAAAAGGTCAATCATGTTTTCGTTTTGTTTCAAAGCAGCAATTTCTAATGGAGTATAGAAAATAACGTCTTTTTCTCTTGCAGAGAAGACAAAGCCACTATATATTTCCAAACCTGTTGGTATATAATTTGGTGTTGCTGTCATCTTAAGCAGCTGCTTAACCATTGCAAGTTGTTTGACATCTTCGTGTTGGTCAAATGTGTCGTTAACAAGCGCTGCAATCAAAAGGGAATCTAGTTGGTCTTTTGTAAATGTAATGATCTTATCAAGTGACACCAAAGAGTCTAGAGACCAAACTTTAGCTGCTAGGACTGCTGCGGGCTTAACTTCTTTCTGGAATATTTCTGGCAGAAAATCAGCAACCTTCTGGATGAGATCTGATCTGTTGTGTAGTATCAGTAGCTGGAGTAATGAAATATCTTCAACTTGGTCTGTAGAAAACTGTTCAAAGGGTCTCGATATCGTTTGGCATGAAATTACATCTTCATCACTAAATTTGCCTGTTTGCCGAATGCCATCTTTGTTTACCATACGACAGTAATGGAGCCATCTAAAATCACACAAAACGTAGCAGTGTGTTATGGATATTATTTCGAGAGAAAAACCAAAACCAGTATGACATTTAAAATCATATTCATATATATTTATTATCTAAGCAAAATATATCCACGGTATTGCACGTATGCACACACAAGTACAAACATACGTGCATAAACACACATATCTAGAGATCCACTGGTTACCATCTTAAGATATTGGCTGTATTCTGTGACGGTTAGAATGACATATACTGTGAAGCAGAGCCATTCGACCTGGACAGGATAAAGCTAATATAGTAAAACAATAATTAGGTATTCTATTTATCTTCCAATTAAAAACAAAACAGTCGAGAAATCATCCTTCCAGTTTTTGTACGCAAAATGAGTGCCGTCAAACTAGCGGGGTTTATGCAAGGCACACAATGTGATTCTTTATAATGCACTAGCTACATCGTTTTCACATTCAAAACTTGTTTCTAATTTTAATTCATAAATAAATATTCAAGCTATGTTTCTTTATTGTGACAAAACGTCACTGAAATGAACGAATTAAGGAGTGTAACACAATACCCTCATGTTAAAGAAATCTCCGAACTGACATTATATGAACTGGCCGTCAACTAATATAATTCTGCTGACATTAAAGGAACAACGGTGGTCAGTCAATAATTGATACATTAACTTTATGGAAAGTTAGAACTAACTACGTCTGACCACGTTATGACCGCTACAACTGTGCGACGAAAGGTCGCCTGGTGTCAGTAGTAAATCAATGACCGCTACGACTATGTGACGAAAGGTCGCCTCGTGTCAGTGTAGTAAATAAAAAGCAGAATACCGCCAGCCAAACGACAGTGCTTTCTCGACCACGAAAGGCTCCGGTCAAACCAGCTAGCCATTACACCTACTGACGAAATAGTGCTTTCTCGACCACGAAAGGCTCTGGTCAAACCAGCTGGCCATTACACCTACTGACGAAATAGTCCTTTCTCGACCACGAAAGGCTCCGGTCAAACCAGCTGGCTGTTACACCTACTGACGAAATAGTCCTTTCTCGACCACGAAAGGCTCTGGTCAAACCAGCTAGCCATTACACCTACTGACGAAATAGTGCTTTCTCGACCACGAAAGGCTCCGGTCAAACCAGCTAGCCGTTACACCTACTGACGAAATAGTGCTTTCTCGACCACGAAAGGCTCCGGTCAAACCAGCTGGCCGTTACACCTACTGATGAAATAGTTCTTTCTCGACCATGAAAGGCTCCGGTCAACTGCAGCTGACCGTTACACATACTAATGGAAGAGTGCTTTCTCGACCACGAAAGGCTCCGGTCAAACCAGCTGACCGTTACACCTACTGACGAAATAGTCCTTTCTCGACCACGAAAGGCTCCGGGGACCCCAACCCAGCTGGCCGTTAATACTTACGGACGACAGAGTCGTTTCTCAACCACGAGAGACTCCTACATGAAGACGGACCAAAATCAGCTACATTACTGACCCAGCCGGCGTTAACCTTTCTAACGAAAGTAATACTGGAACCTCTGACGATAACATGAAGAAAATGCAGTTCTACTGAACATTTATTCAAACCAAGAACATCCTACCAGTTTACTCTGTGACGACTGAACCTTTATTCAAACCACGATCATCCTACCAGTTTAACTCTGTGACGAGAACCAAGACAAGAACTGAACTATATATTGTGAAATTGTGTCATTTATAACTTAATAAAACTTTCTTAAACTTGATAAAATCTTCCGAGTTTATCAACCGTTGTACGAGTGTTTCACAACGAGCGCTCGTACAGCGACGACTACAAAAAAAGAGTACTACCGCTATATGAATCATCAGCGTGTCACTAACCATACGACTGGTAGTGGCACAGGAGTATGACATTGAATTTCTAATTAGAAATACTCCAGTCGAGTCGATATTATGGCAAATGGCCGATATTTTGCTAGATATCATATATGTAATGATTGCAGGATAAATGGACTAAAATCAATACTCTATTTGAGAATAAGAGAGATAAGCAAAATATTACACCAAATCATTTAGAGAGCAAATTCGACTTACTTGCTGCTGGTCCCAACCTTGGTCCACGTTTTGGCACATCTTGTGCATCTCATTTGCGTAGCTGTTATAGATGCTTTCTTTGGTCTTGTCATCTGTGGACACTCAACATCACGATGAATATGAAACCAGTCTGTCCATATTTCGTAAAGGTTGACAACAGAAATATGCTTAACAGGCCGAGCAGCTGTGAGTGACTCTGACACTGATGAAAGTTTACTGATCAATGCTTCTGCCGCTTTGCCATTCAAAAAGGGAATGTAATGCAGCAAGCTGTGATTCGTGGCATCAACTGCATTATTATTCATTCTTTCTAGGTGGTTTTCAGTAAGATAGAGCACTAGTTCGTTGTGCTTATTGATTGCTGCTTCCATAGCGGGGGTCCTACCAAGTGAATTTTGTAGTCCGGGATTAATATTGTCACACTCAATTAATAGTCTGACTGTTTCAAGGTTACCTAAAGAGCAAGCGTAATGTAGTGGTGTAGATTGTCTCCAGTCACAAACGTCCGGGTTTGCTCCATTTAGTAGCAGAACTTTGACGATTTCATTATGATTTGACTGTACTGCATCGTGTAGAGCTGTTCTACCCATAAAGTCTCCAAGATCAATCTCTACTCCTTGGTTTAGCAGCCATTTCAATGCATCAACTTCTCCATGATACGCTGCTTGCTGAAGAAACCTGTTCAACAAATGTTTCTCATTCTTTAAACAAGGGAGACAACTCATTGCTAGCTTTGGAAAGTTTATTTCTATTTGATTTACAAGCATAGCTTTGGTTGTAGAATTTATCTGAAAATTTTCACTCAGAGATGGCAATATCTTAAGAACATTATATCTCTTCCATGATACAGCCAAATGAATCCCCTTGACAAAGTCTGCATTTTCCATATCTTGAAAATAAAGTAGTGAAACAACATTAGCATGTCCGTGTTGACAAGCATAATGGAAAGGCAGATATCCATCCGGGTCTTTATCTCGTGGATCATGACGTGTAGACGATTCTCCATTTGCATTAGCTTCATCATCGTATGTGGACTCCATGTCAGATTCCTTTTCCTGGTTCGACTGTGTTGTATTCGTCTCTTCGAGCAGTATTTGGACTATTTCCTCATCCCCCAGCTCTCCAGCAAGATGCAGAGGGGGTCTGTAGAAGGAGCTCTCAAAGGGAAGCACGTATCGACAGTAGGTCTTCGCTAATTCAATCATTTTGAACTGGATTGCATAACAGGCGAAATGGAGGACGAGTATATCATCCAGAAGACCTGGATCAAGTCTAGGTAAAATCATCTCCGTAGATTTATTGTTCAGCGTCAACAACATCCGCCTGCAACTGAGGCCGTACACGTCGTAGCAGTCCAGATCAGGACTCAGCTGTAACAGGTAAACGACGACGTCGATCTTGTTAAAAGTCAGCGCGCAGTGGAGTGGTGTGCGCATGTTCATGTCCTTCATGTAGATAAAGTCTCGTCCAAACTGACAAATCAGCATCTCACATGCATCTAAATGACCTGATTGGGCGGCGTAATGAAGGGGCGTGGCTTGACGCGAATCTTTGAGATGACGTGGGTCTGTCTCTTTTGGTAGATTCTTAAGAACACATCGAAGGACAGTCAAGTTTCCTTCTGAAGCAGCGAAATTTAGTTTCTCTAGTGGAATATCTGAAAAATTAAAACGATAAAACAATATGAAAATACATTTCATTATTAATATTTTCAGTTTACTGTAGATCTTGAAATTAAAGCGTTCCTAAATGAATGTGAGTGATTAAATGCGACATGAAATTATTATTATTATTTGTTGTTGGTTTGTTTAACGACGCACTCAACACATTTTAATTACGGTTATATCGGCGTCGGACATATGGTTATGTCGAGAAAAAACCCCAGTGGTCAGCGACATGAAATTAATATGAGTGGCCTGCTTTTGTTATAATAGTTTCCTAGCAATACACTGTATAGTATTCAGTTAAATCATTAACAGGCGTCTGTGTACACATCAATGTTTATTAACTTTGAGGATAACTGCAAAAAACTTGTTATTTTTATAGTTTCAAAGTACATTGTAAACTGTGAAAGTTTAGCAATTAAATGATATTAGTCCACTATTTCGCTTGTTAGTGTGTAGAGAGGAAAATTCATTAAGCACCCCTTGAATTATCAACGATTAAATTCACATGTGCAAGTTTAGTTTGATTTATCTTGAGAAAGGCTTCCCTCTAGATGATATTTTGGCAGTTTTAGATGATATTTTGGCAATCTTAGGTGATGTTTTGGCAGTCTTAGGTGATCATTGTTTATGTTTTTGTTAGTCAACAAATTCATCTTTCAGATAACATTAAAACGAAACCAGGGCAAGAACAACCTGTGGGAGACTTGGGAATGGGGGCACTACCTACAATACATTGTAGCTCCCCTGTTTCTAGTGACAAGGCGACCAAAAATATCCACAAAGAATAT
>JAECMU010152134.1:12553-22623 GCA_016106625.1 Dracogyra subfuscus | reverse complement strand
TTAGTAAGAATAAGCACACAAATGGCACCAGCTGGTGACGTCATTAGGCAGCCCATTAACAGATGATGGGTGGTCGGACAGTTAGCGGCTGAGACATGGATGTGTAATTTTACATATTTAATCAGGTCTCTTGATTAGATATTTCTGCCAGAAAATTTCCGACCGGTATATTGGTGATTTTACCTCCTGAAATGTTTAGTGGAGATCCAATCAGATTCGTTCTTACAAATGTGTTGAATTAGAATTTTTATTTTTCAAATACAATTAGATGCATTGGTAATCATCAAATTTAAATACAAAGAACCGAGACAAAGGGAGATAATTTAATCATGCACTTTCACAAAAATGTAAAAACCACTTCTATATTTTCACTGTAGCTAAATACAGTGAAAATATGACTTTTCACCGGATATTACTTTTATGGTTTCCGTAGATGTATATATTTCACTGCTATGCATGTAATATTTGTATATATGTAATCACCAACATATTATTGTTTAACCTTTACTCTGAAAAGCTTACAATTATCCAAAGATTTATTAGTTAATTTATGTTATATTTAGCACATGCTTCTCTATTAATTCATATTAATGTAAAATATTAATTTCACTTAAGAATTGACCACAATAATTTGTTTGGTTTATGCTAGTATAAGGCGGGCAGCATAGCCCAGTGGTACAGTGCCCGCCTGATGCGCGGTCGGTCTAGGGTCGATCCCCGTCAGCTAACCACTGAGGTTTTTTCTCGACATAACCATATGTCCGACGCCGATATAACCATACTTATAATGTGTTGAGTGCGTCGTTAAAAAAATAAAATAATAATAAATAAATAAATAAATTATGCCAGTATGAACCAAAAAATAATTGCAGTCAAATCTTATAATTAAATTTATATGCATACTTTAGCAATACATAACAGAATTTATTTTATTTAGCTTTCAATATGCCTGTAGTATTGGTTGTGTAAACTTCATAGATACTTATGTCACGTAAGAACGCGAATGTTCATTCACTATTATTTGAATCAGGTGATTTAACAAATAATAATTTGATAAGCGATGTCATTTCCTCTAGCTGCTGTGCATTTTTACGGAACATTTTGTTATATTGAAAGGAATTGTCCTATTCGTGCTTAGTTTATATTTTATGAAAGTAAATAAAGGATACATATCTAACATTTATGCTGTTGGGGTTTTTTAATCAGTGCATATAGATCTACATGTCTAGTCTGCTATTGCATTTTTCATTAATTTAGATGCATTAGATACATGAGGGTGTCATGTACACTTATAGAAGGAGATATTTTAAGATAGATTTTAATAATAATGTTTATTATTTTTAAATATTTGCATAATGTCAAAACAATAATTTGAAAAAGAAGTCTAAAAGTATTAGACTAAGCACAAAGAGATAATACATGTTTCTTAATTTCTGATTGTAATATGTATTATCTGTTATCTATCTATCTACTTGAATCAAGTGTATTAGTTTATCCAACAAATTTATATCCTAGATAGTTCCAAACTGCATTCTGTCACAAGTGGTCTTGATAATCATGGACAGTTCCAAACTGCATTCTGTCACAAGTGGTCTTGATAATCAAGTCTCAGCTTAGTTCCATGACTGCTCATGCCAGCAAGATCTTCCATGGTTACTTGTGTGGTGTCACACATTTTGTGTGTAATTGAAAAAATAATCCAGCTCAAATGATCCATCATTCGAAAAGACACGTTTAAAATTTTCTATCATATGACTTGATTCCATGGTGGTGCTTGGAAAGGTATGGCTGCTTTTTCGAGCTGAAAGATAAAATTTTAAAACAATTTACCAACTCATGAAAGCTGCCCCAATTCATATTTCCTTCAGCCAGAATTGAAAATTGGATAGTTAACAGAATTTGTTGTCAACACAGGTATATGGCATGGCATTTTACTGCAGGGGTCAGAAAGAATTTGTTGTGTCTTTGCCCTTTAAAAGTACTAAATTCCTAAGTTATTCAAGGATAATTTTTTTTCTTCAAATTGTGATTAGCAACTACTATTTAATATTTTAAAATTGTTTTGCATTTTCGGAAACTTTCATAGTGAATTGTGACACAATTCTGAACAAAATGATCTCTGTATTAAGTATAATAAATACTGTATAGCACCTAATGAATGTACAGAAAACAGAAGGAAAAAATTAAGAAACAAAATAAAAATATAGCAAGTCCTTTTATCCTACTATTCAAATAGTCTATGTAACAGATTGGAGATGTCATTTAACACACAACAAAAACACTTTTTATCTTTACAGCTGATATATATTTGAAAAGGTACCGGTATGTTAATGCCAAATTACCTTTTGAAGTTGAGTTATGCTAAATGACAGCATGTAATACCAAAAAGCAGATATCTTCAGTAATAACAACATTCAGTACCATGTCTTGATTCACAAACTTACTCGATATTTGTATGGTATATTAATGTGAGATCATAAAAAAAAATCTATAAAATTGTAAACATTAAATATTTTTTAAACAGTACATTTTTAAAAATTAAGACTCTTAGACTTATTTCAAATTTGTATATCATAATGTCATATCTTCAACATCAATTGACTATAAAATTGTCAAATATTAAAAAAAATTAAAACTTATATGGGTAGGCCTACCTTCATTCACAAAAAAGTTGGCAAAGTACTGAGATACTTTGATAGCTGCATATTCATGATCTACATGTTTCTGGGGATTCCACCAGAAAATGTTAAGTTCGGGATGCCACTGGCTACCATAAAATGGATACTGGAAAGCTGAAAATGCAGACATGTATAAATTACCATCATTTTTTAAAATTGCTATAAAAACATGACCTCATAAAAATTACAAATGGTAGGATGTGTGTGAAAATCGTTCTCAGCTACCTAGATGTCAGAAGATCTCGGCAACTAGAGGAAGCAGTGATATATTAATCTGCCTTACAATGTGAGAGTGGGATGTATAATCTTCAGAGTTGGGGAGCCAGTGCACCCCTGCCTCGTCTCCACGCGTGATACCTACAAGTTAGGATTAATAGATGCAGTCTCAAAAAGAATAAAGTTACTATTTTTCCACCCAATAAGAACTGTTAAATAAATTCACATTTTAAACAGATGATGTTTAAAAGGTGGTATGTCAGATAGTATGTGGAAAATTACATATATGTATACTGAAGTCATACTTTCAAAGGTATGTCCTAAAATAAACAAATACAGATTTTACATTAATTAAACATTTTTCAAACATACAAACATTGTTTTTAAAAGAAGACAAACAAGAACAGACAGTGATTTTTGATGATAAAATTAAACTTTACCTTCCATTGTTGATATGAATGAAATCTGTTTTCGATCTTTGTTTGTTGAGAGAACTCTGTAAAATGATGTCAGGGATTCAGTCTTTTCAAACGTCTGAAACAAGTGTAATAGATATTCATAGTAACTTATAAAAGCATTTTGCTTTAAAGCGTAAAAGAAAAGAAATGCATAATGTAATTTGTCATGTTAAAAATAAGCTACATTGGACATTCACAGTAATATAAACAACTCAATTAAAACTAAATTTTATGTATCATGTCATACTGAGTAATAAAGAAAATAATAACAAGCATTCTGAGAGTACTGCTAAAGCAATAAGTCCACTACCAGGCGCAAAACAATATTTGCATAAATTCCTAAGTTGAAGGGCAACAACTCTTAAGAAAAATGGGTAAACTGCCATGAAATTCAGACTTGATCTGTAACAGAAAATGATATAGCTATACACAAGATTTTTGCACAATAACTTGAGGCCTTGCAAAAAATGCACCTGGAAAACAAATGTTTGTATCTCCAAAATTCAAGGGCCATAACTGGGCAAATCACCATGAAAGACAAATTTGATCTGTAACAGAACATGATAAATATCTTGAGGCATTGTGAAAACCCCATCTTTAAACTATATATGAGACAGATGGATGGACAGATATACAGACAGACAAGAGATGAAACCTATAGTCCCCCCTGGTTAACCAGTAGGGGACTAATAACATGTAACATATATGTTCTCAAATGTCCAATGTAGCTGATGTGCTACTTTCTTAAAAACAAATATAAAAATGTATGAAAATTAAAAAATCAACTTGAAATTGTTCAAGATATACTACGACTTGCAAGATGAATGAACGTGATAATTTCTGTAGTATTTTGATTACGATTAAAACATACATTTAATTTTTTTAAATAAAAAATCAACTTGAAATTGTTCAAGACATACTAAAATCTCTAAGATGAATAAACAAGATAATTTCTGTATTTATTTTTATTACTTGATCACCATTAAAACATACATTTAAAAAAAATTAAAAAAATTTAAGGAACATTTTACTTGTTTTAAAAGCTTATGCTAGCATTCAATCCATCCATCCTAGTTTGTTTATTCAGTTATAAAATGTTAATAATTTGTGAATAGATTTTAAAATTATAAAAATATTAACCTCTTGCCAAATACCCCAGTGATGTGCATTGTATGTCACTGGAAGTGACATTAGACTGTGTTGAATATCAGCAGGAAGATTTCCCATCAGATGACTTGATTTATAAACTGAAATAACAAATAGATACAGTAAAGTACTCTTATAATGAACCATAAAGGACCATGATGCATAGTTCGCTACAGCAGTAGTTTGCTGTACACATTTGCATAAGGTGTTTTTTAATATATAGGGAGATAAAATGGGACATTACGATCAGAGGCCTAATTCACAAAGCTCTCTTAGGCTCTGCTAGACAACAAATCATCATCTTTGCAAGTCATTTTTGCATTATTACACTGCGAAATCACAAAGTTGCGAGAGTTTAGTGAAGCATGTTCTTTTTAAGTGTACTTTACTGTAGTATTATTAAACATTTGTTCACCATCTTTTAAAAAAACACAACCCATCAACCTTCGCTTTAACACAAACCATTTATATAGCATTTTATTTTAAATAAATAATAAAATTCATCAAATACAGTTATTTCATCACTTGTGCTTGCTATGTGGTATTTTGTATGTACCGTAATAAAACAATAAGTCATTTTGAATTTGACACTTTTTAAAATTAAATTCTAAACTACACCATCTTTCACAAGCCATTCTCAGAGTAACATGTATCCAAATATAGGTATTTGTGTCTATCATGCTTCTAGAAATGTTTAAAAGAAAATAATTTTGCATTTTATACATTAAAGTTCAACTTTGTTTTGTTTAACGACACCACTAGAGCACATTGATTTATTAATCGTTGACTGTTACACACCATTTGAGAGATTCAGTGGTAAAGCAAGATCCTATGCATCTGTGGCCTTGAGAAGGTAACATCCAGAGGTCAAGTTGGTCAGCAGTTGGAAGCCCTGACAGGTTCCCCACAGTGGAAAATAATCTCCCCTGTCATTGGCCTGCAATCAGAAAATAATCTCCCCTGTCATTGGCCTGCAATCAGAAAATAATCTCCCTTGTCATTAGCCTGCAATCAACAAGCTCAAACTATTTAAAATAAAATATTGTTCATCAATTTAACATGCTAATTTTAAAGTTGTAAAATATTTCAGACATGAGACCACTGAAACTTATTTCTAAATTTATAAAATTAATTTCTAATATCAAAGTGTTTGTTTATTTATAACAATTAAAGTAAAGTCTCTGTTTAAAACCACAAGTTTAAAATCTCAACATTTCGTCAACTAAATGTTGACATCGTCAGGAGAAAACTAAACATAATAACAGGAGATCAGCCTTTAAAACCAGTAGGATATTTAAAACAATCTCCCCTATCATTTGCCTGCAATCAAAAAGCTCAAACAATTTAACTGTAGAAAACAAAACATGTTCATCAACTTGACATAATTTTAAATTTGTAAAAACAATTATGTTTGTGTGAGATTCAATGGCACACTTAAGATCTTCTGCCTCTTGAAAAAGACAAACTGAAAGATAAAAGCTTTTTCAGCAGTTGGAATCTCTGACAAATAATGTCCCCTGTCTCTGGCTACAATCAAAATGATCATATTTTAATTAAGTCAGCCTCATAAAATATTCTCTATACTACATGTGTATCATTGAACCAACTTGCATATAAATACAAATCTCTTTTTTTCCCTTGCTTTGTTTCCCCTTTTAATACAATACTGTATTTAAATAATACATTTTTGATGTACAAGAAATTATGCAGGGGGAAAGACTAGACTGTGGCAAACCAAGTTTCAGGGTTGGGGGGGGGGGGAATTCACCCCAAACCCACCTGTGATTTAATCACTAACCTTAATAGCCATGTCATAGATGAGTCGTCCTGCTTTGGCATATCCAGTCACTTTAATACCAACATTTCCACCAGGAAACAGTGCTCTGTGATCAACAAAAATATGATTTGTAAAATTCATCTTAGGAAGGAAGGAAACGTGTTATTTAATAATACTCTCAACACATTTTATTTACGGTTAAATGGCATCAGACATATGGTTAAGGACTACACAGATATACAGAGAGGAAATCTGCTGTTGCCACTTCATGGGCTATTCTTTTCGATTAGCAGCAAGGGATCTTTTATATGCACTATCCAACATACAGGATAATACATACCACAGCCTTTGTTACACCAGTTGTGGAGCATTGGCTGGAACGAGAAATAGTCCAATGAGGCCACTGATGGCAATCGATCCTAAAAGGACCACACATCAAGTGAGCACTTTACCACTGAGCTACGACACGCTCCCTATGGTAATGAATGCATATTTAAATGATACCCCAGTTAAAACAACATCAGTGAATGCCACATGACTACTTCAAGCATCTTACCACAAAATGTATTAGCATATTACCAATTTGATAAATTTGTCACAAAATGGTGCATCAACTGCTAAACAAAAGAGGCCTGTAACCAAACTTATTATTATTTAAAGGGACAAACCCTAGTTTTTAAACACTAAGGCATATTTTCCACTATTAGAGCCATTTATGATCACTGAAATCAAACATTACTCATATGTCATTATTTATATTATTCATTTGAGGGTCTCAGGGAAGATTAGCTTGTGTTGTGTTACCCTCACTAAATAAAGAATTTATTATTATTATTATTTCCATACAACCAAAGTGTTTTTGGTCATCCTGGTGTTTCTAATACCACAAAATGCATTTTTCATATTTTTAAAAATGCATGTGCGTCTGAGAAGTAACAATTATGGAACCGCATTTTAATCTACTTTAAAGGGTATTTCAACATCACAGACTCTTGTTTCACTATGTTGTATCCAAATTTGTTACAGGTTTGTAAATTAACCAAATTTAGTGTCTATTTTTTATGGGTTGAAACTAGGGTCCAGGTGAAAAATATGCCTTAATGTTTAAAAAAAAATAGCTCTGTCCCTTTAAAGAAATCTAATTGGTACACCACAGCCGAGTAACTGACTCTTTAAGGGAGTGATAAAAAAGGATGAAATGGTCTGAATGTCAAGTGGAATGTTGAGTATAAAATCTGAGATGGTCCAAAATAAATCATGAATGTAGGTAACCCTATGCAAAGACAAAATAACTATATACATAAGGCATACATCAGAAGAAGATAATAATGCAAATGAAACACATTATAATACATGTGTATTACAAACATGTGAATGAGATAAAGCTATCTACCCATTTAATATATGATAACAACTTCTCAACAATAGGATAATAATGTATGAAACCCTATTGTAATATTACAAACATGTGAATGAGATAAAGCTATCTTACCCATTGATATATGAGAACAACTTCTCAACAATAGGATAATAATGTATGAAACCCTATTGTAATACCGTATTACAAACATGTGAATGAGATAAAGCTATCTTACCCATTTAATATATGATAACAACTTCTCAACAATAGGATAATAATGTATGAAACCCTATTGTAATACCGTATTACAAACATGTGAATGAATTAAAGCTATCTTACCCATTTAATATATGATAACAACTTCTCAACAATAGGATAATAATGTATGATGATAATGTATGAAATATTAAAAACATGTGAATGAATTAAGGTTATCTACCCATTGATATATGAGAACAACTTCTCGTAATATTCATCAGATTGTTTGGTTCTGAAAAGATAAAAAGCACATTAACTTAATTAATGATAATGTTAAAATCTCAATCATTAATTCACTTTTCAGTTGAGGTTTAAATTAGTAACAACATATATTTTAAAATAATTAAATTTCCTTTGCATCTGTACACTTTACAGCAATCCGACTGTTCAGAAGTGTGTACTTTTTTGTGTTCAAATCTTGATGCACCGAAAACATTAAGCCATGCATACACCAATCCCCCCCCCCCCCCTGACTCGCACTACTTTTGTGCAACTAGCCACATTCATACAATGTGCACAGGTTTTTGTTTTTAACCAAAACATAATTGCAGTTAATCCTGAATTAAAAGCATTATTAAAACTTAAATAGTCAACAATTATGGTGGAACAGAACATTCCATATTTGGGTTCCTAATTCTATATTCACAGCAAGAATAAATACAATGCCTCCCAACAATCCTTTGAGATCAATTTGGAAATAACCTTAAAGACCCTATGTCAAAATTGCAATAATGGTGGTTCCCACTAAAAATATTTATTAATTTTTTCTTAACTAAAAATTATTTTTAAAAAGGTAGGCCTACCAAGAAAATTGAAGATATACCTAATTGGTACAACCCTCCCTCCAGCTTGTTCTATGTACTTAACGTAAGTTGCTGGAATGTAGGTATCAGCAACTGAATTGTTAACACCAGAAGCTTGGTCCAAAATTCCTACAATAGTGAACAAAACAATATATTAAAAAAAACAGAAGACAGATTTATTAATACATTAAAACAATTGAATAATAGTTTGTTTTTTATTACCACAGAAATATTTCGACAAGTTTGTTATGATGGCATGGAAACTATACTTTTAACCATAAAGCTCCAGTCTTGAATACTGTTTAAGCATTTATATGTACAACAGGCCATCCAGTCTTTGTTGAAGGAAGGAAATGTTTTATTTAACGATGCATTCAACACCTTTATTTACGGCTATATGGTATTAGACATATGGTTAAGGACCACATATATATTGAGAGGCATCCCGCTGTCGCCACTTCATGTACCGGTACTCTTTTCAATTAGCAGCAAGGGATCTTTTATATGCGCCATCCCACAGATAGGGTAGTACATACAACAGCCTTTGTTACACCAGCTGTGGAGCACTGGATGGAATGAGAAATAGCCCAATGGGTCCAATGACGGGGATCGATCCCAGACCGACCGCGCATCAAGTGAACTTTTTCATTTAACTCTACATTACATTTTTTTATTTCTCAAAGTCCTATATCAATAAAACTTGGATCATAGTTGCACTTTGGATTTTTGTATTAATGTGTTTAATAAATATTGAAAATTAAAATAAAAAAAATTGTTAAATAGATATATATACATATACACACATATATAGTAAGTTATTTTATTTTAGAACATTTAAAAAATAATAATAATAAATAAAATATAAATAAAAGCAAAGTCCTCAGACTTTTTGTTAAAAGTTGTTTTCTTCCCAAAATGTATATATCTATATCTACATTTCATTTGTTGTTAATTTGAACAATTTCATGTGAAATATAGACAGCACTTACCAATAATAGGCCTGTTATTTATCTTCAATGATGCACCATCTACTAAACAGTTACTAATTAAACAATTAGTAAATATAGTCAGATAAAAACTGAACAAACCACCATTCATCATTTTGTAGTGCAATGGTCTGATCTGCATTTATTATCATTCCAAATCATGTGCTTAGTAGTTTCTATTCTAGGTCACAGATAAGAAGTTAAATAGCATCCATCCACCATGTACCGTGTTTGATCTAATAGTGGTAGTGAATTTTACAACAATAAACACTACAGAGTTTAAAATTCTATGCTCCTGGTCCAGAGCCAGTTTAAGGATCCACAGGGCCTGTTGCACAAATAACAGCCGGGCTCCCTTCTCAGGATATAGATTTTGCAACCCTCTCGG
>JAECMU010152115.1:0-17174 GCA_016106625.1 Dracogyra subfuscus | reverse complement strand
AATTAACATTGTGTAAGTTTTAGAATTTTCTACTAGCCTACAGATTTTTTAGAAGAACCATAAAAATGACCTTTTTGCTTCATGAGAGTAAAAAAATTTCGAGCTTGTTTGATACTTAGTTCAAACTCTCCTTCCTCTCCTTCACCCTGTAGATAATTGATGATCTCATCTTCTATGGCAATCCCAAATTTGTTCGCCCAAAAATCATCAAAGCAAATATCCTTTTCACCAAAGAAATCAACCTCAGCATATTTCTTTAAAAAATCTTTAAATGCTTTTTCATCTTCTAAAAAAGATGCAAATAACTTAGGCATCTTATTTATGATCATAGACACAGGATACTCGTCCACTAGGGTTTTTACTTGTGAAGGAGAGATACTCAAGACCCATTTAAGCTTATAGAGTAAATTCTCCTCTATTTGCCTTACTCGCTCTCGTGTTAAATTGAAGCCATCTGCCACAGTTTGTAAAATCTTTTTCTCACAACCAAAACCAAGTCGTTTCGCTAAAATCGTTTTATCCCGCTCTTTTAATCCATCACTTGCTACAAACTCATTAATATTCTCGAAAAATAGGTTTAAGTCCCTAATTATAATATTGTCTAGGTAATTAAGGCCCATATCCTCAGATAGGTGGGGACGAAAAATAGTACAAGCCCCTTTTAAGTAAGATTCAATCGTTAATTTTGACAATGCTGTTGTTAATTTCTTTTTAAAGCCTAACCATACTTTTAACTTTCCTCCCCTGAATTGACTCTCAGGTAAATTAATGAAGAAACTAACTAGTGGTTCCCTGCTACCTAAAGCGTCAAGAACAACTACTCTTATTCTTTGAGGAATGGCAGAGAAAGTAACCTGTATCTTGTCATACCATGGTCCGAGTCTATCTTTAGCGGCTGAAAGCATTTCTTTCCGTTTATAGTAGGAGTCCAACTCTTTCTTAAAGTTGATCAATTCTATTAATCGTTTATGACTTGTACTAGGGAATTTTAATAAATTAACCAGTTTCAGCTCCAAAAGAGTATTAACTGTTAGCTCCCTAACTGGAATATTTAAGCGACTCTGATTACAAATAAAGTCTAATAAACTCTTGTTGACTGAAAGTTTTGCTATTGGTAATGAAACTAAAAGTTCATCACTGTCTATTATTGAATTATCTATATCCTCTAAGGAAAGAACCTGGTTTGCTTTGGCAGGCATCTCTACCTGCATCTGCTGAATCAGATCAACCGTACCCTTTCCCCATCCCCTCACATTAATAATAAACTCTGATGTCATATCTTGAAAAGACGAAACTTTATTGATAATAATTTTTTCATTAACAATTTTTTCTATTACCTTAATCTCTAAGTTTTCACTGTAGAGAGCAACCACATCACTTAAAGGACAATTATTGATTTCATCGTCACTGTGTTCTTCCAGAGGGAGTTCACAACAAAGTTCTTCTGGGTTGTCGCTAGATTCTTCTTTGATTTTATTGTCATTAACTGGTAGTTGATTATGAGAGAGAAAATACTCAACATCATTTTTATGAATTAATGGTAGATCACGAACCATAAACCAAGACACAACAGTTTCTGTACGAGGGAGTAAGCCAAACTTATTAATAAAGTCCTCAATAGAGGAACGAAGTAGATGCTCGACATACATAACAACATCTTGATGGTAATCACTAAATTCTTCAGTAAGTAGAAAATCAAATAAAGTATCATAGTCATGCCTGATCAATTCACTGCCACTGTTACCAACTACTTCCTTTAACTCTTCCCAATCAACAAAGACTGAGTCATTCTCAAACATATCAATAAATTCACTTATCAATAACTCTTTATCAACAATAGAAAAGCTTTCCATCCAATTTTTACAGGTTTCTTTTAAAGAAATATCATTACTATTCTCAAATTTCAAACGATCAAATAGAATCATTTGATGTCTGGATATGTGGCCAAGAGAAATATTTCTTAACACTGAAACATTCCCTGCCACCTCTCTGTCGTTGTAGTTTATGTTCATACGGCGTTCTGGCATCGACAATGATAACTTACCACCGTAGGATAAAATAACTAAGACAGGACTATTATGGAAAGAACTGTTGATAAATCGGGTATAGTCTTTTATCCAGTTAAGAGTAGGGTAAAAACCTGTTGTTAACTCAAGGGCAATGACCGTAATTAAATTATAACCATCAATAGAGAAACACTCGTTACTCTGAGATTCACAATCTTCTTTTGGAATTACCCCAACAACCTTAACATCTATCACCTTGGTTTCAAAGATTTGCTCAGACTTACAATCCTTAGCAATATCAGCTAGTTTAAATGAACTACTACTCACTGTTCGTAAAGGAAAGTTGAGATAGTCTTTTATAAGAGCTACAGACCCACTGTATAGGTTATTTTTAATTTCATTAAGTGCTTTGTTCGGCATAATTTATTCCTTATTATTTCTCTTTAGTGGGGGTAAATATGACTGGTTTCATATTTTTGGGGAAGCGAATAACAGGCCACCAGAATGGAGTTCCCAACCATCCATTTTCTTTAGAGCCCTCCTGCCTTGTCAAGATGACAGAACAGACATCTATTGCTAGTGTTGCCGACAAATTACCCTCTGCTGAACCAGTTATTGGACTATTTTCCAAACGCCCACAGCTCCTAATACGGTTTCTTTTACGATCCCGGCGAACTATAACCCACATTTTACCATAGTTAGGATGGCTCGTATTCTTTGGAGAGGCAAACCTTATCGCCTCGATGTCCGCCTCAACATCCCAACTGTAACCATCTTCAGTAAAACAGCCAGGAACTTGTCCTTTTACCCTCTTATATTCTTTTTCCGTAAAAAACATACTTTTACGAACTTGTCTTAAAATGTCAGCAACCTTATCTATATCAACTAGCATTTCTTTGTCCGTGATTATATCTAATTCTTGGTCTATATTTTTAATGATTGGCATAATATGGTTCGCATATCCCGTTTGGAAACCAAACGGAACACGCGTACTATGAGGTTTCAATGAGAGCATATCAGACAGTAAAACTTTATTTGGAGAACAAGGCTTTATGGTACCAGATTTATCACGATGAATAAAAACAATCCCTTTGTCATGCCCTTTCTCAAATGCTTCTCTTAGAGATGAATCCATTTCATGGATTTGTTTCATAATCTTGTAAACTCGGCCAGTAGTATAAAAGCGAGTGATAGCAAGATCTTCTTTGGGACGGGCTCCATACATGCGGGCGTGCTGAAGCACAGTATCCTGTTGAAACTTCTTTGGATTCCGACCATACAGAAAACCAATAACATTCGGAATGGTTAATCCACGATCTAGAATAAAACCACCGATAAAGATATTAAGTGGATTGCGTAGTTGTAGCTCCCCTGTATCCTCATCTAAGAGCTTTGCCATATCTCCATCTGAGTTTACTAGAGAAACAGACAGTCCAGTCAGTAGCTTAAAGCATAAGCCAATAAACTCATTCCACTCAGGAATAATCCCACCATCTAGCTGAATTGATGTTTTAAGGTTTTCATAGGAGCTTTCAAAGAGTTTAGTTACAATGCCAGCGTTACTTTGCTGTTTCATCTCATTAACAAGATGTGTGACGACTTCTTGTTGCCAATCGTGACCACTTTTATTGATGTTTACATGGAGTAAAAAGCTGAACTTTAGTTTTTTATTGCTTTGCAATCGACGAATAGCTCCACCAGCCACAAAAGTCGCTAAAGAGGTTCTTAGCATCTCAACCGTTGGTGTTGTTAGGATAGACTCAAATTTAACAGCTCTTTTATCCCTACTAAAAAGTCGCTCCATTTCAGTTTCGTGAACCATCTGATGCAGGTGGTAGGCAACCGAGTTTTCATCCTCACTTTCTCTAAAGTAGAAATCACCACCAATATATTTATCGTGTACAGGTACCAAATGGGTGAACGCAGGTTTTGTAGGGCGAAATACATAGTCATCAATAGTGGCCTCTTCTGGCTGTAGGTAGAGCGAATATGGTGTCGCTGTCACCTGTAAAAATGCAGGTGACTTCAACTTATTACGAATATCATCTATCAAGTGCCAAAGTACTCCACCACTGACTTCACCCTTGATTTTTCGCATAGAGATTGATCCAAAATCTGCCTCATCGTCTATAAGAAGTACACGCTTCTTACCCAAAGTGCCGTTATAATCTTCAAAAAGGAGTCGATCGAGCCTCCCTAGATTATCATCCTCCTTCTTACAGATGATAATCTGCTTACTCTCCTCAATGGTCCATTCTGTAAGTTCTGGTGCTTGCATCACATCATAAACTTGAACTTCATCTTCTTTAACCCAACATTTAAAATCTCGTTTAATACGCTTCACAGTCTGGACGGCCAAGGCATTAGTTCCTTTAGTCATAACAATAACGACATCAAAAGCCTCATCAAATGCAAGAGCAATAATACCAAGAAAAGTTCGAGTTTTACCCGATTGAATTTTACCAAGTAACATTCCTGGATGATTTTCACTGGTCGTTGTCGTAATTAAATCTGAAACGCATTTCTCTATACAATCTTTATACTCTAAAGTGTAGCCCATTTGTTTCGAAAATTCTTTATACATATGTATCCCCTTAATGTAGATTATTCATCACTGTCATCTATGACATGCTCTTTCACTTCTTTTTCGATAGCACCCAATACATTCTGCTTTATCTCATTACAGATGTATTCCATATCCTTACTAGGAAAAAGCGAATCGTAATGTATACCCTTATTCTCTAAATAGGTAATAACATACGCTTTTAATTTTTGTGAAATTTTTAGTTTCACTAGTGTATTTTTAGGATAAGAATCCTGCAACTTTTTAATTTCCTGTTCATACTCTTTTCTCTCATTGACCGACAACTCCTCGTCAGGAAGCTCGGGTTCAAGTGCATTCTTAACTTCTACTGGAAATAAACCATAGATTCCACCTTGAGGAGGCATCGAAAACAGTCCCTTCTGAGCCTGTATTCGTAAATCAAAGAAATTTGGAAAAATGAATTTAAATGGCTTGTGTTTTCCGCCTGCCCATTCTAATTCCAACTCCTCATTAACCTTGCGTGGATCAATCACAAAGAGAGCAACATATTCCACTTTGTAATCCAATACGTCATGAAAGGCAAAAAATAGCGCAACATGAAGCGATTCAGTCCAATCTAAAAGGGTCGTTGGAGCTCCATAATGTTGAAGAGTTGATAAAAGCTGTCCGTCGTATTTTGCATCACTTATTTTTAAATATGACTTCAATTGTGTTAGGGAAAAGTCTAAGTCCCTAGGGCCAGTACGACTTTGTACATCGTGCAGCTTTTCAAGCTTTTGACGGAATCGTTCGACAACAGAGTATAACTCCCAGCTAGAATCAGCATGTCCACGAAACACCAAACCATTTGGGGTAAAGATATTTATATCAAATTCAGGTTCTAATGAAGAAATCAACTCATTTAATTCATCCTCTGTTTCAATACAATATTGAGTGAATGGTTTAGCATTACACTTAGACGCCATCCACTCGGCTGCCACTGTAGACAAAGTGGGGGTATACTCATCTAAATCCTTGAGTTTGGGAAACCTTGTAGCTCTGCTCACGATCTAACCAGGCGATGATTAAGTATTAATTTCATATTTTTCATCCATCTACTCCTCCAACTTTATCAAGATATCGTTTGCATCAATATCTAATCTAGAGAAGGCAAACCACTTTTTACCTAAATCTTTAAGCGATGCCCCAAAATGATAAACTTTCTCTTTATCAAGTATCAGAAATCTGTCGTGAGAAGTTTTAAGCTTTTTCACTTCTAGCTGTTCATACTGCTCATTAAACTTGGCAATATCTTGCTTCAAAAGTTTAGTTATCTTTTGAGTATAGAGAGTTACAGTAACTCCATTTTCTCGTTTTGAGAAAAGAGTAAGGGTTGTATCATCAATATAGTTGTCAATTACTACTATCGACTTTTTTGCAGAACGAATTATATCGGAGATGAGAGCGTAGGCATCAAAAATCTGACCATCAAAAAAGAGTTTCTGTTTTGGTTTAATCTCATTTAACTCTATGGCATCAAAAATCTGATTTACTCTATTATCAGTAAGCAGTTGCTTCTGATCTAAAGTATCAAGCCTTTGGAAAATAGAGGCATTATTTATGAAAAATTTTCGCATCTCAACAAATGCATTCATAATCTGAATACTCACTTTTATTGCAGTCTCACTTCGTAAAACAGCAGAAAGCATTGATACGCATTGTTCTGTGAAAACATAAGGGAGATATCGTCTGCCGCCACGGCTACTATTTGAGGTGCCAATTTGGCACCTCAAAAGATAATCATCGTATTCATCTTGAGTGAGCTGAAATTTTCAGGAAACCGTTCAATATTACGAGAGACAGCTCTATTTAGGTTTTTTGCTTCGACCACATATAAATCAGCCAAATCTCTATCCAACATAACTTGTAACCCACGAATTGTGAGGATTTTACTTTGGAGGGTTTCTACGGGAATTAATTCACCCATCTATCCCTCCAATCCACTGATGATTCGCCACTCTTTAATCTCATCTAGAGAGTTGAGATTTTGATAGATGACTCCATTTTCATCACTCAACATCTGATAAGTAGTCTCAATTACCTCGTTTTTCACCTCATCACTCATCTCTTCTTTGATTTGGGAAAGGTCTTGGAGGTGTATAAGAAGTCCTTTGCTTGCCTCTTGTACCTCTTGTGGAAAGTAGAGTTCGAAGACCATTCCATCTACAACACTTTCAAATATATCTGCTTCATTATTTAGATTGTTCTCTTTGGCAAAGAGAATGCAGTCAAAAAGTATTTCAAAAGGGAGTTGTTGCTCTTGAGAGATTTTGGGGATTGGGAGCTTTTCAAAAAATACTTTACTCAATTCTCGTGTACCTCCAAGAAGTTCTGGGAAATAATCTTTGAAAGCAAATTCAAAGACCCAAGAATTAAGTATTGCAATTAAATTTTTTAATTTTATAGTTTTAGATGTTAAAATAAAGCATTTCTGATTTGTTAAATAATTTTTAATATCATAAACAAAAGGACGATATTTAGTCATATTCGGATACACAATCTTCTCTTTCTCGAATTCTTCATAATAAGCAATTGTATCTTGCACTTCAAACCACTTATTATTTGTCTTTTTCCTACTTCCTTTTTCTCCGCTTTGCTCCAATCGTTTTTTAGTAAAGGTTAAAAGATGATTTTTAACTGCTGGATATTTTTCTATATCAATATGCAAGGCAGGGAAAGTTGATATCAACCACAAATCCGCAAATTCCGCCTTATAGCGTTTAATATCCCGTCCTCGCAAAATCGGCTTAATAATCTCGGCACTTTTGGGGTCTTTTGCAATAAGCTCATCTTTTTTTGCACTACTAATAATAAAGGCTTCATTAAAACCTGTTTTAATCCCATAATTAATAGAAATATCCCAATCTTTAAGCGGAGTACCTATTTTTTCTATCTGTTTTTTAATGGCAAATTCGGCTTTATTGGATATTATCCAGCTGTTTTCTGACAGACTATCAAGGGTTACGCCGTTTGACTTTATGTATTCTGCAATGTCTGTTGAAGCTGTAAAATCTTTTCCTACGGTGCAGGCTAAGGTATCAAAAACATTTTGCTTTTGAATGCTTTTATTAAAAATTAAAATATTGGTATCAACAGTGGCACTTTCAAATACTTTATAACCGCCAAAATCAATTAAGATAATCGGTTTGGTATTTTTAGCAAAATATTTTCTGGTGGCTTTACCGTAGTTTGCCCGCATCCACTTATTGGAGGTAATAAAAGTTAAAATACCACTATCTCTTATAATCATATTCCCTTTTTCATAAAACAGAGAATAAATATCGCCTGTTTTGGCAAAGGTTTTATAGTTTTGTGCTTGCCAATCTTTTTGACATTGTTGTCCGCTAAATTTTTGAATTTGCACATAAGGTGGATTTCCAATCACCACATCAAACCCATCTTTAATATCAAACATCCATTCGGGGTCAAAAAACGGACTTACTCCGTTTTGGTCATAAGGATCCCAACTTGCCAACTGCTGTGCGGTCTTATTTCCCCAACCGTTTTTTTCTAACTCTTCGGCAATCTCATTTCGCAGTTCTTCATCTCTTTTACGATATTTAACCTTGGTGGCTTTGGTTTTTGCTCCAAAGAGTTTATGACGAATAGTTTTTAATTCCTGCTCTAAATCTTTTACTTTTTGAGTGTCAAACAGACTTAAATTATCATCAGGCTTATCAATACCAATAAGAGTATTTGCCGTAACAAACTTGGTTTCAAGATTCGGAAGTGGTCTTATGCCAAAGTTTTCTTTATTATCATTTACTTTTTGCTCTACAACAAGCGATATAAAAAACCTAAGCTTTGAAATCTGCGTTGCAATAGGTTGAATGTCCACACCGTAAATACAGTTTTCTATTAAAAAGAGTTTTCGGGCATAGTCGGGATTGTTTATAGTTTCATCAAAGGCTTCGTTTATCTCTAATAAAAGTTGCTCTCTTTCGGCTTTATCTTTAATAGCAAAAACACCCTTGGTATCTTTTTCTGCCTTTTCAAGCTGTAATTTTTGCCAGTATTCATTTTTAGGGTCAACCTTATTTAAGATATGCACCATCTTTTGCAGTATTCCCATAGGAAAAGCACCGGAGCCACAGGCAGGGTCGAGTATCTTACAACTATCAAGAGAATGTATAATCTTTTTTGCTTTTTGGTTGTCATTTTCAAAGGGGTTTACCTCATCAAAAGAGACTAAGATATGGAGTTTTTTGTCTAACTCTTTTTCTTCTAATTTCCAATCAAAACTATTTTTTAAGTGAGCAATCAAACTTTCATCAACCATATAATTGACAATTTCTCTTGGGGTATAAAATGAGCCGGTCTGTTTTCTTGCTGTTGTTTTTGTTTCGGGGTTAAAACTTGCCAATAAATTCTCAAAAACTTTTCCTAAAAGTTCTGGGTCAAGAGCAACATCTTCTTCGATTGGTGTGTTTTCTTCTATGGTAAACTTATAAGATTTTAAAATATTAATAAGCCCTTTTACAGATGCCTCTTTCGTTCCTTTATTATTAACACCGTAATCTGCACTTAAATCAACAGATTCATCTTTACCAAAAAAGAGATAATCCGGTACAATAAGGACATTATTTTTACCGTCTGATTTACTCATATTGTCGGAAAACCCATCGATATAAATTTTATTCTCTTTATCATCAAGGCATTCAAAAAGACCGCCGTTTAGGAACGGGACAACCTTATTTACCATTTTTAAGAAAGCATCAGGATTTTTAAAATATTTTTTATATCGCATTAGATAATCGACACCACGATGTTTGCCGTAGCTTTCATCTCCTCTAAAACCTCGCTCCCTGCTATCAACGCTATCGGGTTTTATAGGACAGTTAAGTGTAGCAAAAAAGAGATTTTGTAATACCGCTTTGTAATAGACGCTACTTTCATCGCCATCGCTGTTTAAGTGTTCAGAAATATACTCTTCATCAAAAATATTTATTGGAATTAAGTTCTTCTCTTTTATAAACCAGGTGAACAACAGGCGAGTCAAAAGGCGGATTAAATTTTTGGCATTATGTTCTAAAAATTTGCTATCATCTCTAAAGAGGCCATCTCTATCTGCATCAACTTCACTACCTGGATAAAAGACTTCATGCATCGCCCAAAAGTACCAATTAGATAGCTCTTTATAAAACTCTTTGTTTAGCAGTGATGTATTGAAAACGGATGACCAGTAGAGGTAGAGTGAGGTAAAGTTGTTCACGGATTGCTTTTTAGTTTTCTTACCTTCGGTGGGAACTTCAACTTGTTTGCCTTTTATATCCAACTCTTTTAATATACGCAGATGTCCTGAATGAGGGGCTTTAGTGCAAATATCACGCAAAAGAGAAATCTTACCTGCTTTTTCGCCATCGCGCCAATCTTGTTTGTATTCACTGCGTTCACAGTTTGCCAGTGCGATATAAGTTTCGTTATTTACTGAGTAACGAAACAGAACTACCACAGGCTTGCTATTGAATGAGCGATTGAAAGAACGGGTTATATCTGCCAGTTCTGTTCTTGTCGGAAGTTTTTCAACTGTCAGATCTATCGCAAAGATAGCCAAGCCATCATGGGTGGGTTTCTCTTGTATCTCTTGAATGCTAGCAACGGTGGATTTTGAATTTTTATCAAATACAGAATCTTCGACAAAACCAATCAAGTAACATGTGTTAATTTTTTTGTGTTTAGATTGACTATATTGATCTCTTAGAACCTTATCTAACGGTAAAGGTTGGTTGGTTATTTCATTTAGAGGTAAGTTTAATTGCTGATCAAAAAGATCAAAAGTAGCCCTGAACAATGAGGATTTATCTTCAAAGTTTTTTAAGTTTTCAATGGTCATATTTATTTTCCGTTAATTTTATTTATTTGTTGCTAACTATCATCCAAGCAAGTAGATCGCGATTTTCGGGGTCAAATTCATCTTCAATCGTTTTTCCCTTACTGGGTTGTGATTGAGTTATGTTTCCTTGCTGAATATCATTGATTAGGTCAATTACAGCTTCTCCTGCAGTGCCATCTTCATTGGTTATTTTAGATTTTAACCATTTTTTTAGGGCGCTAGAAATTGTCCTAATGGTTTTTTCTTCACCCATATCAATGGCTTGACAGCCCGCTCTCGTTTGATCTTGGTTTTTTTGAAGAAATTTAAGTATCTCTTGGTCATTATCAAAGAAACTCTTTCCTTCAGAATCCACACAGACTAGATTGAACTTTTTATACGTTTTCTTACTACTCACTTTGTAACCAAGCAAAGCAACAAGTAATTCATCGTCGCTGATTTTTTCTTTAGGTAAAAATCCTGAGTAAAGCCCAAGTGGCATTTTAGAGAATTTTTCTTCATCTTTTTGGTATTCAACCATCAGGTCCTGTTTGAAGAATTCAAGAGAGAGATCACTAAAGCATACTCCACTATCATCTTCAATGTCGTCCCAGCTTGCACTATCAACCTGAGCCAACATCTTTCCTTCTTGTGAAGCGAGAAACTCTTGATCTCTTACCATAGATTCAACTGAATTATTCATTAAATTGATTTCAGTTCCTGCAATTGCCATTGCAGCCATTCGGTTTTCAACCCTGCTTTTTAGTCTGAGGTATGAGTCAATATCATCGGTCGGCCAAAAGTTGATACTCTTAACTTCTTTATTTGGCGATCCAAGACGGTCAATACGACCAAAGCGTTGAATTATTCTGACTGGATTCCAGTGAATATCATAATTAATAACCAAGTCACAATCTTGTAAGTTTTGCCCTTCACTCAGACAGTCAGTGGCAATGAGAATGTCAATGGGATTTTGTAACAGCTCACTTGTGAGCGTACAATTTTTAGCTGTCCACTGTGTCCATTCGTCGTATTGCTTAACTAAAGAAAGATCATCTTCTGATGGTCGAAAGGCTGGCCACTCTTTTTCAACAAAAAGTTTGGTGAACGGTGCAAATTTTTCCAAAGTTGGTTCAAAATCTTTATGAACAATATCTCCAGTTTCAGAAGTTTGAGCTCCACTACCAGAAACTACAGCAAGATTGGTAAAGTTCTTTTTCGAAAGTTTATCATAGATGTATTGAGCCGTACTTTTGTAAGCCGTAAATATAAGTATTTTTTTGTTCTGATTACCTTGCTTATCAGTAATGATTTCAATCAATTTCTCAAGCTTTTGATCTGGGGCACCTGAGGCCGCAAAGTGAGCAAGATTCTCTTTTAAGTTGTTCAACCTTTTCACATCATGTTCGAGATCGTTTTTAAACTCGTTCAAATTACCATCCTTAGCAATCAGAGAGAGTCGAATCTGCCGTTTACCAATTTCAAAATCAAAATCACTTTCGCCAAAATCAAGCTGCTCATCATCTACCTCCAGTTTCTGGTTACTGCCTTGTTGATAATTTATAACGGCATCAAGCGTATTTTTGTGAACAGCTAAAATCTTTTTCACAGTAGAATAGAAAGAGAACCATGAAGACTCTAAACGTTTGACAAATAAAATATTTATCATCCGTACCAACATTTGATCTCTCTGTTTCTCATTGGTCAGTACACTGTCACCTTCTGATCCTGAGATATATGCTGACGGTTGATAGGCTGCAAACTTTGAAGGTAAGGCATTTAGGATATTAATGAAGCCATTGAATTCGCCAATATTCTCTTCTCCAAGATAATAATTATCGGGACGATTTGCTTTAGGAAAATCTAAGCCGTCTGTAGTTCCTTTAATCATTTTACGCGTCCGCGAAACCACCATCATGTTGATAAGTCGAACCATTCCGCCTGGTAGCTCTTTTATTAAATCATCTACCGTTTTATTTTCAACACCTGTCCAATTATTAAAAGCATTTGTACACCCTCTAGTTAATCCTTTTAGGGAAGGTATACTCAGTTCACGGTGTTCAGAAAATCCAGCATCATCATCTGCGGTAATTAATGAAAACTGATTGATAATATCCCCAAAACCGTTGTTTATTGGGGTTGCAGAGAGCATCAGAATTTTACAATCTGCACCAAGTGCTTTATTTTTCTTAAGAATTTCTTCAACAAAGAATTTATAACGGCCAGATTTCTTATTGCGGAGGTTGTGGCTTTCATCTATAACGAAGATTTTGTCACAACTACTGACAAATTTACCATTTATCTTGTGTCTACCACTGTCCTTTGTTTCTAGTCTTTTCTCAAATAGATCGGTGTGATAACGAACCACATAATTTAATTGATCATCCTCAAACTTAGAATTACCTCCATATTCATATTTCATCCAATTCTGGCTGAGCTTTTTCGGGCAAAGTAGAAATACATCATACTTTTTATTTTGATAATACTTCATGACTGCTAAGGCCTGCCAAGTTTTACCTAAACCAACTGCATCTGCAAGAATAGCACCGTTATACTCCTCAAGCATTTTAATTAAGCTCAACACACCTTTCTGTTGAAAATCGTAGAGGGTATTATAAACTACCGAGTTCTTCATACGGGTGAGATATTTTTGGATTTCTGGGTCACTTTCAAAGTCAATAATTTGACGACCAAATAGTTCAAAAAGGATTTTAAAATAAATATCTTTAGGCGAATACTCTTTAAAAACTTTATAAATTTCAGCAATTAAATATTTTTTAAAGTCAACCTTTTCTCCATCAACCGACTTTTTTTTAACAACTTCATCCTGTTCCCAAAGGTTATCAAACCAATCTCGTACATCCGTATAAGTAGGATCTGTCCCTTGACCAACTACATTCAGTTCTATATTATTAGTCTCTTTTAAACCAATTCCAGCTTCTGTAAGATTAGAACTTCCTGTAATGTAGTAATCATTTGGGTGTGGTTTTTTGCCGGATTTATAAATAATCGCCTTAGCATGACAAAAGTTTGGCTCAATAGTTCTCACTTTCACCCCAGACTGTTCAAGAAATGTAACAGCATCTTTCGCAACTTGCTTTAGCTTTAGCACTGCATCTATGGTCACATTCTCATTTAGCAAGTCAAGTGGTCGCTCTTCTTTTACTTCTGTATTAACAATATCCCCAATGATAAAGCGAAAGTGAGAAATTTGTTCATTCATTAAATCTGAGAGCCATTTAAGTGCCCCGATAGTAAAGTAGCCAGTGACAATATCCATTTTACCCGATTTTGTCAAATCTCTAACCCACTCGTGAACTTTCAGTGCACCTTCTTTTTTATTGTCTATAATCATTTGTTTCTCATAGTTAAATTTAGTTTGAATATTCAGCAATTTGATTATGAAATTCATCAGTCAATTTAACTTTGTATCCTCTCTTCTTCGCTGGCTCAGTACTTTTCATTAATCCTTTCTTGATTAGAGAGCTAATCGCGCCACTCCAAGCATCGTGATCACGCCTTGCATTAGTTATTTTTCTAAATTTAGAATAAATAGCATAGATTTGCGCGCGGGTATAACCACTTTCCTTGCAGTCACTATAGAAAAGACTAATGGCGACGCCGTTTGCGGTCTTATTTGTTATACCATATTTATCACATATCTCTTTTGGTAATACATCTAAGCGGGTCGCTTTAGTTGTCGACAAATTAAAGAAGGCTTCATATTCACCCGGTGATAACTTCTCAACTCCGTCCTTTAATACGGCAATTACTGTATCAAAAGTCAATTGAGAGAACTCTTTTGGTTTATCCACCTCTTTTAGGTCAACTGTCACTACATTGTCAGCTAAGGAAATTTTTGGTGCCTCTCCTGCCCAGAGAGAATAAAAGGTGGCACACAGCGACCAAAGATCTGCTATAGGTGACCAGTCATCACCGGGCTTCATAAATGGACTTTTAAAATGAGGGGTCCCAACATACCAATTGTCTAAACCTGAAATATTGAAGTCTATCAACTTAATCTGATCATCTTTGATGCAAATATTTCCTGGCTTGATGTCTTTGTGAATGACATTAATGGAGTGAAGGTAAGAGAGTGTGCTAACGGCTTGGGTAAACCACTGACTAAAAAGTGATGTATCGATATATTTAAGACTTCCGAGTGTTTCGTCTGGTGCATACTCCATCGAAATATAACCAAAGTCAGAATTGGGAATTAACCCCATATCAAAGGTACGAATAATATTAGGATGATAAGCATTGCATAGTATTGAAAATTCTGAGCGGGCACATTCAAAGTCATTATCATTTGAGGGAAATAGCTTAACTGCGCACTCAAACTTTCCTTGAAGATGAATTGCTTTCCAAACCGAGGCTACACCACCCTGACCCAATTGCTCAATTAGTTCATAGCGATGATCTACAGTAGCTCCAGCTTCAATAACAAATGGCTCTAGGATTGGTTGAGTGACCTTTGACTCTACAGTCTCAGAAAAAGCAGAGATAAATTCCGCTAAAGTTGGGCGATCGGAAGCTGACAATGAAATGGATGCTGTTAAAACTTCTTGAAGATTAGGATACTCTTTTTCTAAATCGTCAACAATCTCAACTTTGTAATCACCACTCCACAGCTCTTCTAAAGTTGGAGGTGTCGGGCTCAAGAGAGAACAAGCCATGGCTGCTAAAGAGAACAGTTCAGTTTGCTCATTGCAAAGTGATCGGTTGCTGTGCTGTTCAGGAGCACACCACTGTGGTTTATCCTTCAGGCTAGTACTAATTGTCTTATCTGATTCTAGAATTTTTGCCGAAGAAAAATCGACAATCACGGGGGAATTATCCTCATCGAGCATCACCGACCTAGCGGTTATATTTCGCCAAAAGACACCTCTAGTGTGTATTTTCTTCAAGGTCTCTGCTAATTGACGAACTATTGATACTTTTTCAACTAAGGAGAGTTGTTCTGAATACTTTGCCAATAAATTCTTTCCCTGATATCTCAGCGGAAGGATAACTCTTTCGCCGTCTTGAACAGGTATATTGCAAATAGGGATACCAGTAATGCCTTCACATGACCTAACTGCCTCAAACTCACTATTAATGACTGCTATCTTCTCATCTCTTGCAACTTGCTCAAGTGAGGCTAGCTCAACCTGCTTTAATATGTAGCGATGGGATAAGTTACCAATCTTGAGTTCTGCGAGGGTATACTTAAAACCATTTTGATATCCAATCTCTTCGGTAATTTTATAATCGCCTACCAGCTGATTCTTTGATCTCGCAATAGATAAAGAAGTAATTAGCTCTCCAACCTGCTCTTTTTGAGCCATAGTTAATTGGTTTGGCTTATCTCTAAGTGGCAAGACATTAGGATTCGTAAGGGATTTTATTATGGTATCTGCTGTGTAGGCTGGCTCTATATCATGAGGAAAACGAAGCTTCACCCCTTTTCCTTCTTGGCCAGTAACAAAGACAACTCCCTCAACCCACGGGGTATTAATTCCACCTCTGAAACTTGAGCGACATTTTCCCGCGAGGATACGCTGATTATTCTTAACCTGCTCTGTCGGATTACCAGGTATCGGTCGTCCATCTTCATTAATCCATCCTGCAGACGAGACTGCAATATCTCCAACATATCCCTTTACTTCAACAATATAAACAGCGTAGTCGCCGACAACAATTACATCACAATCTTTACTCATTCCATTATGATTCTTTAGATGAGCACCAGTAAAAACCATATAGTTATCTGGTAAGTTATTCACCAAAAAGTCAAAAGCCCACTGCTCGGAGGCATTAGTTGCCTCAGCCATCTTAATCCACTCTGCTGCCATTTTATTTCTTTATCCCATTTGAAATTGTAAAATCTTTGCAAAATAACCTACACTCTTATAGTCTTTTTTCAAGGTTATTTGGCAAAATCTCGTCATTCTGCAATCACTCAATGTCGTTGAATTAAGCTTTCTAGTAAAAAGAAAAGGGTAAAAGACTTGTTGCTTTTATCCTTTTTTGTGATACTGTAAGTTATTAGACCACAACGAGTAATTTCTTAAAAGAAAGAGGTATAAATGAATAAAGAACACTTGACTAAAAATGTAACTCCAGCAAATTACCCCCCTTCAACAGTCTATTTGTAATATAACATCATTGCTGAAAGATGACAGTTATATAAGCTAATTTAAGGACAGAAAAAGCTCCTTTATTCGAGATAGAAAACTAAGCTTTTCAGACTGTGTTCTATTCCCTTGTTTTTTCCATCAGAGCGACTTACAAACTAGATTAAATGAGTATTTTCAGTCAAAGAACAACAATATACTAGAGCTGCAACATGTGGATAAGTCTGCATTTTCTCATGCAAGGAAGAAGTTTAAATATGAAATTTACAAAGATTTAAACAATCGTTTTTTGAGTGATATGTCCGCCTGTCTAAGCCAAAAGTCTTTTCACGGGTTCCAAATACTATCAGTTGATGGCTCTACGGCAACCCTACCTCAGTCTCCAAAATTAATAGAAGAGTTTGGGAGGCTACAAAGTCGATCTGGTGTCCCATCCTACCCAAAAGCACGCCTATCCTTGCTGTATGACAGTGTGAATGAGGTCATAATTGACTCTATTATCGATAAATACGCTATTGGCGAGCATTCACTGTTCCATACTCATATTGATTCACTAGAAAATTGTACTGAACGAATTATAGTTCTTGATAGAGGATTGTCAGCAGTAGTGAAATGTTGGTGGATTTTGACCGATGAAATGTTGGTGGGTGCTGAAT
>JAECMU010152102.1:0-11400 GCA_016106625.1 Dracogyra subfuscus | reverse complement strand
AAAATACAAACACAGCTACAGTTTTAATAAATCAGAGTGGTGTCGTTATCAATGGTGTCGTCAACAGCATTCATAAGACATAAAAGTCTATCCACGGGCGGATCCAAGAAATAGTTTACGGGGAGGGGCACATGTACCTATTCCTTAAAAGGGCATCCCAAATGGACAAAAAAGAAAGACAAAAAAAGGATGAGGAACACTAAAGTATTTTTTTTAGCGGGACGGGTCCCAATGTCCTAAAACAGTAAAACATATACCGTACAGCAACAGATACTCGAATATTTTAAAGGGTCTGTCCAGGCGCGTATGCAGGGGGAAGCAAAGGGTTGTTTTTTTTGGTCAATATATTTTCTGTGGCAGCATAAACCGACCCCCGTCTCCCACTATAAACTTCGCTCGCCACAGTCTAGACACAGCTGAAATCCCGGCTCAAGTGTCTACTGTTCTCAGATGTTTCCTACTAACTAAGCCATTTCACCACGACTGGTATATCAAAGGCCGTGGTATGTGGTATCCTGTCTGTAGGATGGTGCATATATAAAATATCCCTTGTTTCCTCTCTCAATATCTGTGTGGTTCTTAACCATATGTCCGACGCCATTTAACCGTAAATAAAATGTGCTGAGTGCGTCGTTAAATAAACCACTTCCTTCCTTGCGACTATCTAACCGAGTCTTTTTGACGAGTGAAATGACATATTAAATGCATTGTCTTGTATTGGTTAGAATATTCAGTGTATTTACGGTCTTGTACTAATGTGTAGCAGTCATGTTTCATTATAATTTGTAATATACTTTGTTTTTCTTAAGTATGAAATTATTGGGAGGTAAAATGTGGTTTGAACTACAAACATTAGGACGACAACAAACACATTGTTCATACAGACATTGGTATTCTACAGGAAAATAACTTTAATATGTAATTGTAATTTCAAAGAGAACTTGTATTTGTAGCTAACTTACGCGTCGCAGACACATGATTGCCAGGCATAAGTTCAGCCAGTGAACGTTTTGCTAACGTTCGAGAACTATTTGATTGGTTCTCGGCGTGGTCATTTCGTTTACCGTGAAGCGCATAAACTAGTCTAGCGAACGTTTTCTGCTCGCTCTGGTTGAACACAGCCCAGGTTACCTATACGTGACAGTATGATCGATTTCGATTGTGCTGTTGTTTTCATTGGATGTATAACATTGGTGACCGGTCATCACCTAGGAGCAGCCAGTAATATAATGAATGATGTTCTCACCAACGAATGTATAAGAATGACTGGGCCTAAGATGTTCACAAAGCACTAATAATTTTATAACAGATAATAACAGACACAATAACTAATAGGATTGAAACTGAATAACTTTAAATAAATTTTAAAAACTCAATTAAAATGAGCGTTTCTTTGTTATTCAATTTACGGTATACACGTACAGTATATATACTTTTCAAAAAATAGGGGAACTCTAATACGAATTTACAACTGCCAAAATTTTAAAGTATATTAGCTGTGGGGAATGTTTATATGATCATAGTGAATTAATTAGGCAAACATTTCAACCGGTAGGTCAGTATTACAGTAGGTTTTATGACCACCAAAGAATTTGAAGGACGATTGACGATTTAAAATATATTTTTTTACATCCACACAAGTAGGAAAAACGGGCTTACCTATGTGTTAAAATTACTATTCTGGGCACGAAACCGTAAGTAACTCGATATACGACTGTTAATCAAATTCTATAGTAGACTGAACCACTCGACAATGGTAAAAACTGAAACCTGTGTTTTTAACAACTGCCGCTTTGAAAGCGCAACGCGACACGACGAACCAGTGTGTTATGCACGTCAAATACGCCCGCAATAATATGTCGTTGCGTCTACAAAAGCGAGTTTAGCTTCTAATGACATACCTTAATACCAGTCGTGGTGCGGCTGTCTGGCAGTGAAAAGAATATGTTTACTTGCCAATATATCAGGGGCAAAGAAGATTATATTCAACGGGTGGGCCGCTGCTTGGATGTTAAACAACGCCCACCAAACACGATTGAATGTCCGAAAACATTTGCCCGCCAATTGTTTACCTTTCAGCGACCCTCTCATTTATCAGGTGTAAATTACGACAATTAGTCAAGTTTATTGAAGTAATTATTGGCTTTGGGATTATTCTTTTACGACACTGTCACTTCATCACTGCTAGGAAACCAAAGCCGCCGATTTCGCGACGGTAGGAGATATGAAATATGTCTGACATTATTAAACGCTGGATAATTTGGCACAACGGGAGTTCCATACATCGGCTGACACTGGCAGTGTAGATCAGTTTCCCATTACGCTCTATATACCCGTAATTATCCTCCCTTTGTTCAGGACGGTGGCGCTTGCTACCAATTTAAGGTGTTTAACCCGGTTAAGTTGTCAAACTGAAAAAAGCCGCCGCTGACAATGACAAATCGTAGTCGGGAAGGAGTTACAATAAACCTACAAACACACCAAACTGATTTATACTTGCGCGATAGAAACATTCGCTGCTGTGAGATTGGAAAGGAAGTGGGGTGGATGGGGAGAGTGGCAAAGGGCGGGAATTTGTGAACATATTTTCTTCTGGGCTGTTGGTTTGTTTCTTTTTCTTTTGTTTTTCTTTTGTTGGTATTAAATCGCCCCTTATTTAATGGGGGTGACTTTTATTTACGGAACATTAACAGTGATGAGACTAAGGTTAGGTTTCTCGCTGTCAATTTACACACGATTGATGGTGCAAATTCAGATTCAGGGATAATAGAAGATCCCCTCTTTCCACTGTGGAGCAAGGTTTGAAATGACCATATGTTGCACACAAAACAGCAGTAGTTGTAGGAGTAGTTATGATAGCGGTGCTGTCCAGGCATACGAGCACATGCAACTTTAAAGGGACATTCCTGAGTTTGCTGCAATTTTTAAGATATTATTAACTAACAGACACTTTTTAACGATTTTAATTACATATGCAATATATTTTCCTGCATATATTAAACATGTTTCTGATCGTTCTAAAATTTGTACTGGGTTAACTTTCGTTTTATTTCTTAAAATAATTGTTTTCGTGCGTACGAAATTATTTGAAGATGAAATTCAGTTTGGGCTTCTTACATATATTCAGACGACCAGAATCACATTGAATATACAGACACTGATATTCTAAACAAGAAAATGTATTTAATATGTAAATGTAATCGTAGAAATATTTTATTAGTCGGAAACATCTTACAATGCAGCAAACTCAGAAATGTTTCTTTAATAGCTACCGGCCTTAGTGGCGTAGTGGTTACGCCATTGGCTGGTTGGTACTGGGTTCGGATCCCAGTCGAGTCATGGGATTTTTGATCCAGATACAGACTCCAAATCCTAAGTGAGTGCGCCCCAAGGCTCAGTGGGTAGGTGTAAACCACTTGCATCGACCAGTGATCCATAACTGGTTCAACAAAGGCCATGGTTTGTGCTATCCTGCCTGTAGGAAGCGCAAATAAAACTCCCTTGCTGCCTATCGTAAAAGAGTAGCCTATGTAGCGACAGTGGTTTTCCTCCTCTAAAACAACAGTGTCAGAATGACCACATGTTTCACGTCCAATAGCCGATGATAAGATGAAATATCAATGTTCTCTAGCGGCGTCGTTAAATAAAACGAACTTTACTTTAATAGTTTTAATAGAGGATAGTCGGTTCGATGGGCTGATTGGTTACTTCTCGTTATAACATATACTCTTAAAGGAAAGTATACTGAGTTTGATCCACGAATTTAAGATCTCAATGAAACGTGTGGATTTAAATTTAAAAAAATAAAATAAAACACGAACATTTGATCCCAAGGGAAATAAAGGACTTCACAGTATTGAAGAATATAAAACGTATATTAATAACTCAACTACAACATATCTGGCACACCTGTCTTGTAAGAGTGGTGTTCATGTTCATTGTTTAGACCAAAATCGACCTCGGTGGTCTCGTGGTTAAGTCATCGGACATAAGGCTGATAGGTACTGGGTTTGCAGCCCGGTACCGGCTCCCACCCAGAGTGAGTTTTAACGACTCAGTGGGTAGGTGTAAGGCCACTACACCGCATTAACAACTAACAACTAATTCCAGATAGCTGAGGTGTGTGCCAAGGACAGGTGTTTGAACAGTTGCCATGTCATATATCTTACATATGTGTTGGGCCGTCAACATGACCACAGATCTATCAAGGGTGGATTTTTCAAAAATAATATTTTGTTTCCATCTTGTGAGACGAATGTTATACATGCATCAACACAGTCGAAGATAACAATATTGGAAGCTCTAACTGAGCCTATGTGTTAAATACACTGGTACAATTAATGTGTTGAATGATGAGAAGGTAAGTTTGGGTTAAAAACAAACATTTCGTCCTATAAACTTGATAGCTTAACGAATGCGCCACCAACTTCATTAAAGGAAGCATCAACATATATTAAACTAAACTGTTAACAAGTGCGATAAATTACACACCTGCCTTTAATTACCTTTAGATTGCCCCCAACATTTTATCGTGACACAACACCACTGAAATGACACAGAATCCACATTCTAGGTGGTGACAATGTCACCTATATTGACTTCGCTGCAATCTCCTAGGACAAAAAAACGTGTAGGCTGCTATTATGTTTTAATGTAATACTATCTAAGAGGGTGAACATATGTGGCATGTGTCATGGTATAGTTCATCCGCGAAATGAACCTACACACTATAAAAATCTATTACATTATCATGAAAATGTAGTTTCAGTCTGCATGAATTTTGGGTACATTTTACACAAATCTTTAATTGATGTTTGGTTGCTAACTGGTTAGAAATGATATGATATGATTAGGTACGGTACGGTACGCTATGCTATGCTATTTAATGGTATGGAATGGGATGGTATGATATGGCATTGCATGGCATCGCATGGTAATGAATGGTATAGCATAGACTCTAAGGTCTCTATAGCATGGACATACAAGCAACACATTATATTCATCCTCTATATTATTAGTATTACATACTGGACATATTCTTTGTTGTCTGGGAATATTTTCAAATTTACTTTTCTCAATATTAATATTCAGTACACCACATCTAAGATTAAGTAAGACAGTGCGACACTTCAGTGCCAAAATATTATCTAAATATACTTCAAAAGTGTAATCACATTTATATTTACAGTACAGTAATAAACGTGATAACGTAGACAATTTTGCTATAGTATTTTGTACGTGCTGATCTCCAAAACCTTATTTAAGAACTTGAACAGGTATATGTAAAACGTCCTCATTATCCCATGCATCAATAAAACCAAGTTCATATAAAATAGATTCTGCTGGAGTTCATATCATGTCGTAAAGATCTACGGTATACATTTTGTACAACATAGACGTTTGATTACAGATAATTTTCCTCCAATATAATAAAAGCTTTTATTTACATAAGACAGAAATGGGTATTCTTCCTATTTCAGCAAAAACATCTACATTGGGTGTTCTCGTTTTCGCTTTTAAAACATTTTTACAGTATTTAATGAGTATCACCAATGGTATGGAATATGCTCAACTTGTTTCCTTTTGTGGAATATCACTTTTGTTTACTAGGATACAGGAGTTCCAGCAATCACAGTTGATAAAATGTTCACCGGTTCTATCGTGTGCAAGCTGAGCTTCGTCAAACCGGTCTTAAGAGACGAAACAGTTAGGGTGTATGGTCTCGGGGAGTGACAGTCCTACGAAACATGGACATTGTTCTTGTTTAACGGCACCAATAGAGCACATTGACTAATTAATCATCGGCTATCTGATCTGATTTCAAACATTTGATGGTTTTGGTGGGTTTTGTTTTCAGAGGAAACGCATTACGTTGTGTTTTATTAGTAGCAAGGGTCATTCGTATACACGTTCTCATACGCAGGGCAGCACGTACCATAGTCTTTGATATACCAGTTGTAGATCAAGTGGTGTGCAAAATGTGAAGTAGGAAGGAGATATCAATATGGAAAATGGTTGCTATGACGGTGGTATGTGAATACTTGTACAAGATTATTTTTTTTTAAATTTATTTTGATATGCGTTTTTACGATAAAAAGGCTTCAACCTGAATTCAACTGAATATGTCTGTTACAAAATACACAAAAGAAAATTTCAGTTTAATTTTTTTTAAATAAAAAACATAAAAACTTATTTCTCTTGTTTGTTTTCCTACGTTTTTATTTTGTATGTTTGTACTGCGTATTGTTAGGGAGTTTTTACTGGGTACTTTAAGGGTGTTTTTAATCTGATTAAAATCAGTTCTACTATAATTAACCAGTGGAGCTAATTTTAATTAGATTGAGGGTGTTTCGGGAGGAGTACCTAATTTCTAATTTACTTTTATATATATATTTATTATTTGTTTAATATTTATATGTTTATTTATTTATTTATTTTATTAACTATTTGTTTACTTTGGACGTCACGTTGAGACTATAATGTTTACGTTCAGATTATGAAATTAGTTTGGTTACTAATTTCATAATCTGAACGTAAACATAAGATATCAAGTCCAAGTCCAAGTCCAAAGGGTTTTACGTACACGTTCAGAACAAGCTGTTGTAGCGTACGCCTGTCACAGTCGCGGGGACCGGCCTTGGCCGGTTCCCCTCGTCTGTGACAGGAAAAGGTGTGGGGTGGGTTAAGGAGGGACCGCCTGCGCTATCAGGTTCAAGAGAGAACCAGTAGCCCAATCAACTTGGGGGCAGGCGGGGGTTTTGTGGGTGCTATGGAATTTCGATACCATTAATTGGCGTGTCCAAAAATGAAGTTGGGTGCGCAATTTAACTTGAAGGAATGTTGGCGCAATTTTGATGGTCGTTCTAAATGAAACAGGAGTGAAGATATCAGTGTAAAAGCGTGGTTATTTAGAGTGATATAAGGGACACAACTCTTGTATACAGAAATAAATTCAGAATTGCTCTCGGGTTGTCTTCTCTTGGCAATGTATGTTGAATTATAGGTGATAAACCGGCCTCGGTGGCGCAGTGGTTAAACCATTCTACTACAGCCTGGTAGCTACATGGTTCGCAACCTGGTACCGGCTCCAACCCAGAGTGAGTTGTTACGGGTTCAGTGAGTAATTGTAAGGCCACTACACTCTGTTTACTCTCACTAACCAACTGACAACTAACCCACTGTCCTGGATAGATAGCCCAGATAGCTGAGGTGTGTGCCCAGGACATCGTGCTTGAACCTTAATTGGATATAAACACGGAAATAAGTTATAAAAGGTAATAAAATTAATTCATAATGCTAGTGTTTGTTTGTCTTGATCCTGGAGGTCCGGGGATCGACTCCTCTACATGTCATTTTGTTAGGATAATAATGGTGATGATGATGGTGATGATGATCGTGGTGGTGGTGATGATGTTGATGATGACGACGACGACAACAACGACGCCGACGACATTTTCAAAGAATACATTTTTTTTTTTTTTGTGGGGTTCAATTTTACAGACTATGATTTAACAACATATTAAATACATTATACTGAACGAAGTTACAAAGTCTGTTTTTGTTTTACACGTGTTTAACTTCATGTGTTTACAATATTTAAATACCTGTACCACGTTTTATGAAGTGACCTTAATTACTATTGAACTTATTATAGTGAAGTAAGGTCGATTTTACGCTACCGATCTTAAAATTTGCAACCTTAGTGCGATTGTAAACCCAAACATACTAGAATCGCAATCTTAACTAAGGTTAAAATCTTTTATGAAATGAAATCATATTTGTTTTTGGTCACTTCTTCTCTTCTTGTCTTGGGCGGGACGTAGCCCAGTGGTAAAGCGTTCGCTTGATGTGCGGTCGGTCTAGGATCGATCCCCGTCAGTGGACCCATTGGGCTATTTCTCGTTCGAGCTAGTGCTCCACAACTGGTGTAACAAAGACCGTGGTACGTAGTATCCTGTCTGTGGGATGTTGCATATAACAGATCCCTTGCTGCTAATCGAAAAGAGTAACCCGTGAAGTGGCGATAGCGGATTTTCTCTTAATACATGTATATGTGTGGTTCTTAACCATATGTTTGACGGCATATAGCTGTAAATAAAATGTGTTGAGTGCGTCGTTAAATAAAACATTTCCTTCCTTCCTTCTTCTTGTCTCCGTATTAAACTGCGGGCAGCATAGCCCAGTGGTACAGTGCCCGCCTGATGCGCGGTCGGTCTAGGATCGATCCCCGTCAGCTAACCACTGGGGTTTTTTCTCGACATTACCATATGTCCGACGCCGATATAACTGTACTTATAATGTGTTAAGTGCGTCGTTAAACAAAAAAACAAAACAAAACCGTATTAAACCACCTCTCCATAGATGCACCAAGAGCTGCATTCTCGTAGATAGGTAAACAGTTTCTTCGCAGCACACGATGCTGTTCGGAAGATCTCGGTATAATTCATTAATATTAATGAGTTATTTCCCTTTGTTGTTCCGGGTGACAGACGACAATTTTAATATCATCATGGCTAGTCGGGCAACACGCAGCAGGAACAAAACGATTTTAGTGAGCAAGGACTGTACATAATTGCAACTGAATTACGTGTGCATTTATATTAATGACAGTTATTTCCCTTAGTTGTTCTGTGTAACAGACGACAATTTTCATATCGTCAAGGCTCGTCAGACAAAATACAGCAGGAAAAACAATTTTAGTGAGCAAGTACTAGACATAATTGCAGAGGTGGAACAAAACTAACACGTTTTATTTTAATCTTTTAGCAGAACAATAAAACAACAAAAAACAAAGCCAATAATAATATATGAAAAAGGACCAACAATTTTAGTGAGCAAGACCTGGACATAACTGGAAATGAGAAAATGTTGTGTGTATATGAACATGAACACAAATCTCAATTTCTGAAATAGTGCTGAATCAGATTCCTTCTTGTCTGTTGGCCATCCTGCTGATTACCATAAGTGTGTTGATTAGGCTAATTTGGATTACCATCCAAAAGGGGAAGATTGGCGACCTATAAATCTTCACACACAAAATAAATTGTGTAGCTTGCAGATTGCCATGATAACATATGAACATCTACTGGATTTGAAGGAAGGAAATGTTTTATTTAACGACGCACTCAACACATTTTATTTACGGTTATATGGCGTCGGACATATGATTAAGGACCACACATATATACTACTCAAAAGAATTTAAGGGTCAAAAATGTATAACCAAATACGTTTCAGAGTGTATTAGATTGATGATGTAAACTACACCAAATGTTTTATTTATTGTTCCATATTTGCAAAAAAAAACACACAAATAAACGTCACTGTATACAAGAAAGTCACATGACATGCTGTCAAAGTTGAAGGTTGTCAAACATGGATTTTACACATTAGCACATTCGTTTAATAGTATGTGAATCCACCCCTGGCGCGAATACACTCGACACATCGTTGCCTCATGATGTTGATCAGACGTCTGAAGAACTCTTGGGGAATAAGAAGTTGACCCAGATCATGAAGGTTGGCCGGAGGGGCATGTTTATCCCTAACTCTCCTGCCTAATTCGTCCCAGGCGTGCTCTATTGGAGCCAAGTCAGGCGAATATGCTGGCCAATCCATTCTGGCGATACGTTGTTGTCTGAGAAAGTCCGTTACCACCCTGGCGCGGTGGGGTCTGGCATTGTCATCCTGCAGAACTGCCCCGCCGCCAGTCTGCTGAAGGCCTGGGAGAACCAACGGCCGGATAATCTCATTCAGATAGCGGATTCCATTCAGATTGCCATCCACAACATAGAGGGTGATCCTGTGGTGGATAGATATGCTGCCCCACACCATGATGCTGCCACCACCGAACCAGTGACGTTGTCTAACGTTAAAGCCAGCGAAGCGCTCCCCAGGACGTCTGTAGACACGAACCCGACCGTCGTTGAACTGGAGACTAAACCTGGACTCATCAGTGAACATCACTCGACTCCACTGAACACGTTGCCACCGCAGATGAATCGTGTACCAGTGACGTCTGGCCGTTCTGTGACGTGGTAGGAGTGGTGGTCGAACAGCCTGGCGACGGCAGGGTAGATTATTGGCTCTCAGACGATTGCGTATGGTTTGATCAGACACTCGAGTTCCAGTCGCAGTCCGCAGATTGTCACGTAATCGGCGTGCAGTGGTTGTGCGTTGATATTTGTAGTGCTTCGGGGTCTTCCCGAACGTGGACGATTTCGAACAGAATTTGTTGCTTGGTACCGTTACCAAAGTCTCAGAGCAACATTTCTTTGCGTATTGCCATCCTGAAGCCAAGCAATAGCCCTTCTTCGATCTTCGATAGTCAGTTGACGTCGTACCATTGTCGAATTTGGAGTGTGCACCGTACACGAACGCAAGCTCCAATTATACGGAAATTCTGCATTGGGAACATGGAATACACGTGAAAAGCGTGCAAATGAAGCGCTTTGTGAAAAAGCAAGTTATGGGCACTTAGCAGACCTTTCGCTTTCGCCTTAATTTACGTGCAAATGTAAGCATGTTTTCGCCATTAGAACTAGTCGACAGTGTCAATGACAGTGGATTTTAATTCATTTATGGGTTGCTTAGACCCACTTTCGTCAAAATGGAACAATACCATGCGTGACATTATGGTCTAGCTAATATAATTGACATTCAGAAAATAATATCGAAAATATTGTTTGACCCTTAAATTGTTTTGAGTAGTATATTTAGAGAGTAAACCCGCTGTCGCCACTTCATGGGTTACTCTTTTCGATTAGCAGCAAGGGATATTTTATATGCACTATCCCACAGACAGGATAGTACATACCACGGCCTTTGTTACGCCAGTTATGGAGCACTGGCTGGAACGAGAAATAGCCCAATGGGCCCACCAACGGGAATCGATCGTAGATCGATCACGCATCAAATGAGCGCTTTACAATTGGGCTATGTCCTGTCCCTCTGCTGGGTTTGAATGGTAGACATCTTGTGCCTTTGTGAAGACAACTGTGGAAATGTAAAACAATATTAAGATTATTACTGTGGTATAAATGAATGAAATCAGATTTAAAGTATATTATGGGCAGTAGTTAAAATAAAATTGGTTTGTTATTTCGGAAATTATGGTAACATTTCAAATTCCTTGCAGGGTATAAGTTGATTAAGTTGTGATTTTTATTTTATAATCCGTAATTCCTTTTCTGTGGAATTGTGTTCACAAGATGTTAACTAATGATATTGTGCTGTTAAAGGCATATTGTCACAGAATTAAGGACCTTATTTCTCTAACAATGAATAAAAAATCAAAATTACATTAATTTTTACAGATCAAATATAACTATTGCATCATGATGGAGTGAAATCCATGTCAACCCTCTCAGCAATATTAGTTTTTGAATTATGGACCATTGC
>JAECMU010152097.1:0-10505 GCA_016106625.1 Dracogyra subfuscus | reverse complement strand
TTAAACAATCAAATACAGTGGTTTGGGACTGTCCAACAGAGATCTTGTGTATTGGTAGTTTAAACAATCAAATACAGTGGTTTGAGATTGTCCAACAGAGATCTCGTGTATTGGTAGTTTAAACAATCAAATACAGTGGTTTGAGATTATCCAACAGAGATCTTGTGTATTGTTAGTTTAAACAGTCAAATACAGTGGTTTGGGACTGTCCAACAGAGATCTCATGTATTGTTAGTTTAAACAGTCAAATACAGTGGTTTGGGACTGTCCAACAGAGATATCTCATGTATTGTTAGTTTAAACAGTCAAATACAGTGGTTTGAGATTATCCAACAGAGATCTTGTGTATTGTTAGTTTAAACAATCAAATACAGTGGTTTGGGATTGTCCAACAGAGATCTCATGTATTGGTAGTTTAAACAATCAAATACAGTGGTTTGGGATTGTTCAACAGAGATCTCGTGTATTGGTAGTTTAATGATAATAATGGGAGATAACAAGGTACCGAATGTGTGTACTTGTGACACGCAGGACATGCTCTCCTTCACACACATTTCATCTCTTATCAGTTAAACAAGTGATTTATGATATTTATTTTCATCCTGTTAAATAATAAAAAAATAAACAGGTCCATAAGAAGTCCAAACGTTTGACTCAAGCATGCATAACGGGTTTTTTTTGTTGTTTTTTAAATTATTTTTTTCTTTATTCTGGGACAGTTTGAAGCAGACACTATGTTTTGCTTGTATATTAATTAAAAATAAGGACAAATATTGGTAAAAGCCAACACCTGACCAACCATACCACTTCCTACAACCTACTTACTGACCCACTAGTGCCTCAGAATCTAACCAACCAAATATGTCTTTTGTAGTACATGATCTGTTAACAATAACATATTAATCTGCTGTAGATATTTCTATATATTCATATATTTTCTTCACTAATAAGGTGTGTATTTGTCTGTAGATATTTCATCATGCGGAAGTGCTGGGAGGAACGTCCACAAGAACGTCCGTGTTTCACTCAGCTGCGGCTCATGGTGGAGGAGTTGCTCACCCAGGACCGAGACTATCTCGTCCTGGAAAACATTGATGCTCCTCTGAACACGTCAGAAAACAGCAGCACGCCCATAGACTCTAGCAGTCACTCGGGCGTGTCTAGTGGGCTGGCAGCAGCAGCTCAGGCTAACAGGGATTCCCTCAGGGTCAATGTGTGTGTCCACGGAAAGTCAACGGACAGACTCTTGCTGAGGAGAAGTGAAAGTGATTCCAGTCCGTAAATGCCATGTGCTAAATTATTAAAGACTAAGACAGTGTGGATAGAGAGTGGTTTTGTCTGAGTTGATTTTTCAGTGTTGTCTGGACAACTAACTGATTGATGATTCAGAGTTACACATGCTGTCTGAATATTGTTGATGGAATTTCGAACTTTTCATTCAAATAACATGTGCTAAATGACGTGATACGTGAAGGACTGGAGTTAACCAGTAAGTCAGCTGCATGTGATGTCTGAGCAAGCTACAGTGATGCACTGACAACTGCGTTCATTTTAACACATTGAGTGATTATAGTGTTGTCCAACAACTAACTAATGATTCTGAGTTACAAGTGCTACTGAGCTCTGTGTGATGTTGCTTGAACAAATGACAATGTTCAAATATATATGATGGTTTTATGCAGTGAGAGTGCCTGTGATTCTGTTGGGAGTCTATCCACATAGTACTTTGGTATGGACATGGTGATGGGTATAGTGACAATAATCTGCCAGTGTTGTGTCTGTTAAAACAAACTGCCAAAATCATTTCTGTGAAAACATTTGGCCTATTTTTTATTTTAATACGAGACTGTCTGATGAAGTACTGATAGCTAGTGACTATAACTCATCAGATATACAAGGTCAATGGTTAGTTACCTTTAAGTGTGCCAAAATTTTAACATTTTGATACAAAGTGGTGTATTCTGTTGAGTGGACATTTTTGACAATGTGTGAAACAAATGTTGAATATGAAATCGTTCTGGAGGTGTATGCGAGAATCGTTATTGTGCCAAATGTTACTTCAAATCTGACTGGATTTTGCTTGGTTTTATCAGAAATATGAAGATTGTCTAGACATGGATAATTTTTTATTAATTTAATAGTAGAGAATACAAGTCGATAAAATGATACATATCAAAATCAGTGCCACAATACATTTCGATTTTAGCATAGTCACATAATACACATGTTTATATATAATTTAATTTTATGACAGTGGATTATGTCTAAACCAGACACTTGTCTAAAACGATTCAAGGGAAACTCATGAAATATGCCAGTAATCTAAAGTGTCAGAATAGACAGATCATCACCCATATATTGTGACTGGTCTGAGCTTTGAGAAGATTCCATTTTAAACTAAGTAAAATAAGTTACTTGCAGTAGTTTTTCTTAAACTTGTTTGCTTAGTGAAACCTAACAATACTGATGATTTGTGAATGCAATACTCATCAATACGAATGTGAACTGAACAGTGTGGACAATTCATAAACCGAGGATATATCGTCCAGAGGTGTAGTATCAATAAACATGGCACAGGAACTTTCAGGATAATAGGAATTGACATTGGTGTCTCTTAACTGTCATCTGTTTGACCTTTTGTGTCCAGAACTAGAACAAAATGTACATATAAGAAAGAGATCTTTAGTGCTGTATATAAGGAAAATATTTATTGTTGTGTATTTATTGACAGGTTTACCTCACAGGTAGATATAGGTCAAAGTAACATGAACTATGTGGAAGAGTTTAAAATGATGTGCTGTTGGGAAATAAGAAAAACATTCGAAGGCTGGCAGAAGCAGTGATGGTTTATTATTAATATTTGTGACATTATGATGCCCTTTTTGGGAATATTGTTTTCACGATTGGTATAGGCTGCAGAATAGACATCTGGTATAGGGTGTGTTTAACATACAGTGGTTAAAACTTGTTGTGTTTTTAGATTCAGTGCAGGTCATTGAGCAAGTTAACATATAATATTAATAATTGCATTAGTATGTTAAATGTCTAACCTAATTAAATATTATGATTGTAATTAAAACACTTCTACCCATTTTAGCAAGTATTAAAAAAGTTTAGACAAAAAACCCTTAGATGTATGTCATGTTATTTTCTATTAATTTCAGGTATAATGTTTTTTCCTTTTGTTTACATTTTTAATATTTGATATATAATTTTAGCATTTATGAAGAGACCATTAATTAATTAATAAATATGAAACCATTTTTCAATCGTGTTTGTATGCCACTCGTTTATGTTGTAACAATTAATAACTGTTGTATTTTATTCATAATTGTTTTGTTTCACTTGTCGTACCAACACTAAAACAAAATGTTACAACAATATGTTTTAAGCACCATGGTAACCATTGTATGTAATGTATCACAACTTACCAGTTGTCTGAAGTACCTGTAGCTTCACAATGTTTTTGTTGTCAAATGAAAATGTGTTCAGATGTATATAGTTTTAAAAGTTGTCCAAATGCAAATAGTGCTGAAATGTGTTTTAATACATATATGTTGCAATACAGTTTTTTTTCTTTTCTTTTCTTTTAATATTGTTAATTATATTACCAACATATTTGGTCTATCAGTCTCATGATTTTACTTTTTATGGACTCATTTTAGTAGGATTTTGTGATGTGCTCAAATATTTTTGTTTTACATTTTACGTTTTTTATAATGGTTTTAGCTTTCGAACTCAGGTAGTAGGTTCAGAATACATAGTATTACATTATAATATCGGGAAAACCCCAATAAATATTCATTTACGCGTTAGAAATGTTTATTGGTTTGCATTAACCATTCACGTTTTGATAGTTGCTAATACAAATTCTTATGAATAAATATGTTGCCATTTAAGTGACGAATTCAAGTTATGCATATGGTCACTACTGGGCATTTTTAATCTAGGTATTTTTATGACCAACGTAAGTATTATAAAATACGTATATTTTTATAGAAAGGAGATAAATATTTGAGAAAATATAATTTTAAAATGTTTTTTTATATTTTAATGATTTGAATATTATTTAGTTTGAGCATTTTGTTTTGCGAAACATGATTAATACTCATAATGTTTAGTTTACATTTTTTGCAATTTGATTAATTTAATAGGAATAATTAAATTGTTGATTTCATACTGTGTAAAAAAGAAAACCAGGCCCATAATTTAAATCAAATGTACAATAATAGACATGTTAAATACCGTATGCACTCATGTATAAGTTAGTTTTTTCCCATTAATATATCCTTGTTCGTAATGAGAATATAATTTTGAATTTATAATTAAAAACCGAACAACACCAAAACAAACAAAAACCCAACAACACGCTACAGTGATAACCACACTTCAGTCAAGTTTTAAACAATTATATCAAAAGATTATAAATACGAAAATATATTAAAATCACATAGGAACTATAAAGGTAATTAATGGCGATGGCACTGTTCTAGGTATCTCGTTGATAAACAGGGATGCAACAATATAGTAATAGTTTCCTATTCCGATTCGAAATTGACTATCCGATTCATTGGTTTAGGACATCTGTATCGCGATACAGATGACTCATACATGTCTTTATAAGTTTTAATTAAACAAAACGATGACGTAAAACTGAATTAACTAGACTGATGAATCAAGCCTTAAATCCTACATTCGGGTGTAGAATATTATTCCCTGGTGTCAAAGCGTCTATATTTAGATAGTAATTTGTACGTTCGGTACCTCCGCCTGTTACCGATCTTGGTCGGACTGCTGGTACTCCCCAACACCTGCCAGTAAAGACGGTTCCCCTCCCCCTCCCACCATTCTGTCCTGGACAGGCGTGTGCTGAAACAGCTTGGTTTGAATATGCACGTAAAGCCTTATGACTATGACTATGACTACGTTCGGTTGTGGAATATTACTCCCTAGTATCAAAGCGTCTCTATTGAAACAGTAGTTTCTACGTTCGGTTGTAGAATATTATCCCCTAGTATCAAACGTCGCACACATCGGAATCACGATCCAGCTGTGTCTTTAAATTCTACAAAACTGTGACCTATACATGAGTTTATATGGAATAAACATAAACGTCTCATATCAGGTTTGATTCATGTGATTCAAACACAATTGTTCATTGCGTTTATTACTACATTTGTACATCCAGACATTGTGGATGATGCTCTCTGTCCTGTGCGTTCATTGTGCAGCTATTGCAGCCCAACTGTGTGTAGAATTACATCATTGTCAAAATGCATTGGTTCTGGTTGTTATTGTAAACAACATTCAAATGATAATGGGTAGAGTACAAATGATCAACTGCTTAAGCTGCTGAGTATGCTACATTTAGAGCTTGTTTGCTGAATACGTCACTCTGTGGACAGTTGTATGTTCCTTAATAGAGTGTTATATGTTAAATGACTCTGTCGTAAGGGAATTGGTCATATGTATTTTAAAATTCAAATACTTAGTCTGTTGGAAACAACATACTGTAAACATTCTGTAGAATAATTAGAAAAAAAGTTACTTTTTTCAATAAATCGTCGGGAAATTTTATTGTTTACATTCACCTGCAAATAAATGCAATCTTCCAGGTGACATAAATAATAAATATCATAGACAGTGTGAATCAATATGCTTGCTAATGACAGTTGTAAATTACGTATATCTTATTTGCGATCGCATAGCTGTTATAGTGAGACGAGGCTGCGGTTTCCGTTTGCACGCAAATAAATTACAACCGAATGCAAATCTGTGCAACAATCTGCCTTTAATGAACACGTAAGTCATGTTCATTCAGAATGCATAAAATGCTCTCGGTTTTTTTTTTTTAGTATATGTGTTAGTTTAGAAATGTTTCGCTGTACGCTGCAAAACGAGTATACCACTATCCCGACCCCAACAAGCAGTTCTAATGTTGTTACAACAGAAATCAGAATTGGTGTATTTTGTAATATGGAGATTAGTAATATTTTATTTCCGAGCCATAATTTGCCTTTCGTACATTAAAATATATAATAGATTGTTTTGATGTATGTATCTATGTGATAATTGTCAATAACGTATGTCTCTAACATCATTCTCTGTCATTTGCTATGTAATATCCAGTTTGTTATAAAAAGGTGCAAATCAACAAACTTCAAATATTCTGGCATACTTAATAAATAGTCTAGCATATGTGAGACACGAACAAAGATGATTGTGCACTGATTTTGGAATTACATATATATAAACCTAAAATTATTCCTTAATGGAGTTCTTAAATGATAATATTAAAATTAGTGAAATATGTTAAAACATATAGCTTTGTAGTCATTCTTACCTATGTGGCATTGATGTTCATTATTCATGCGGAAGTTCATAGCCGTTATATTTTGTTATACATACGTCAATGACATTACTGTGTGTGAAATTTTGCTAGTAACAAATAGATTACTATTAGCAAAGGCGAGAGAAAAACACCGCCATACGCTATAGGGCAACATCACTACATAACTGTCCCAGTGTCGACAAATAAATACATTGTATTGTTTAACGTGTTGTGTATGTTGTCAGTAGTACGTAATAATGGGTCTATAAATCTTTCGCCAGCTTGCATTTCAGGGCGTACCAAGCTTTACACACACACAAACACAAAAACACACACACACGCGCGCGCACGCACGCATACAAAACAAACGGAACAACTACAAAAACAAATAAACAGAAAACAACAGGACACTATAACCGATTTTTGTTTTATCTTGGTAGACAACAAATTGCGCATTATGTTTCTGCAACTGACACCACCGTATCCACATCTAGGTGTGGGCCTGTAATTTGTTATTTGTGTTCTGTCCAGAGCGGTTCTGCATTAAAATCAATTATTCCTTTGTCAATAAAGCGGCAACAATGATTGATTATTATGCTAGTGTCAGACTACCAACTGTCAGCAGAAAGTTGGGAAACCTCCTGCTGTCACGACTTCCACAACTGTCCTGCTGCTAAACTGGGCGCTCTTACAACTCGATTATCGTCATATAATCCATTAGTTGTTAATCTGAGCGCACCAGTCGAAGTCTGAAGTTGTGGAAAATTATAACTCAACCGTCGAGTTGGCAAACTTCGTCGTTACAGTTGACAGTTTGAGCCTAGCATTAGTATTTTCCAGGTGGATACGAAAGGTACTATATTACTGTTGCTTAATAATTTGCAAATTCCTTTCTATTATTTATTTTATTTTTACGGTTAGCGAACTCTTGACAGGCTATATGAATTTAATCACGTTTGCAATGTTTCAGGTAGCACGATGTTTAGAGTGTAAACTGATGACTAACGCGTTAAACAAGTGTTACCAGACGGCCCACAAATCATCGCGGGAAAGGTGCAAAGTTGTAGGTCTATATTTGTCATGTTCATGTAGTAGACAAGACAAGCAAATTGAAGGGGAGATATTGCCGGCTTTCGCTATTAACCTACATGTATCGTTGACAGTTACGGCCGTCTAGAGAATTCTCAATATCGTCTGCATATTTCTCTTCATCCAATATTTCGCCGTCAGCGAAGAGGTTTTAAGTGTAAAATTGTTATATCCGTGCCCATTGAGTTATTTCTCGTTCCAGCCAGTGCATCACAACTGGTATATCAAATGCCGTGGTATGTGCTATCCTGTCTTTGGGATGGTGCATATAAAATACCTCTTGTCACTAATGGAAAAAGGCGTTTGCTATAACGGCTTGCTCTGAATGTGCACGTTAAACAAAAAAAAGGAAGAAAAAAAAAGGAAAAATGTAGCGGGTTTCCTTTCCAAGATTATGTGCCAAATTATCAAATGTTTGACATCCAATAGCCGATGATTAATAAATTAATTTGCTCTACTGGTGTCGTTGAACAAAACACGTTTGATGTATCCGTAGCTATAGTATATTGATGCACAAGATATGCAACTTTATTTACGCTTGTGGCACATTCAGTACTTTAAGTGCCGAACCAAACAATCGTCTGTCCAATGCAGAATTTCTGCAGGAAGTGTGGCGGGGTCAGATTTGCACTTTTGAATTGAACAGATACGCACTCTTGTAAATATGCCGGTAGCCTATAAAATACCTGTAGGATTTTCGTTTTGTTTTTTTGCTTACGCAGATGCTTACAATATTTATCTAAATGTACTAACACAAGAGCATTCAGTGTATACCGAAGGCTCCACACTCCACTTAAAAATGACCGCAGATTGAAATCTGTTTTGTACATGTTGTAGTTACACGCTGTTTATTTGCTAATATAAATTGTTTTAGAACCCCCATACGTTCAGAGAGATTTGTATCGGGTTTTCACAAGCCGCAAAAACGCCGGTTCTTCAACACGCGGACAAACCGATAATAATGTTCCTGAAACGTTGAAAGTCTGCCAGATCTTGTCTTCTTTCTTTCATCTTTTGTGTGGCGTTTGCCTGGAACTGTGACGTATATACAGATTTGGTTGCAGATAAACTGAAAATAGCTTGGAAATCTCAAAAACAAAAGTTTGCAAAACAATACAACCGACGAGGAACATAAAAACAGGAGAGAAAGAGAGAGAATAACCGACAAAGCAGAACAACTGGTGTGATTCCCAATTTGGGTGGTTATTTTTGTATGTTTAATGCAACACAATTAGAGATTATCTTTGTACCTAGATTCACCTTTGGTGAATAGCACTAGTTAACATAGATATGTTTCTATGTCATGCAAGAACCCAAGGAAAGTACTGCTATTCTCGTTTATTTCTCTTGCCTGAAAGGGAGAATCTGTGAACTAATTTGTTAAAGACATAAACAAATTCGAGCATATCTGCCCTGTTTGTACTGTAGATCTGAGATCTAACTAGTACGAGTATATCAAAAGCTATGGGATATGATCTCCTGTCTGTAAGATAGCATGTATTTTATGATCTCTTGATGATAATGGAAAACAGTTGTATGTTCACCATTTGTTTCTGGGTCATACTGTATTAAACCATGTAGCACCTATACCTACAACTAAACCCCCGCAAAAACAACAAACAACAACAAAAAAGAAGAAGAAAAAACACACAAAAAACCTATACATACATCAAGAAGAACATAAACAACAACAAATCACCAACACAAAACCAAAAACAGAAGAAAAAGTACACAAAAGTACGACAAAACAAATAAATAAATAAATAAATAAATAAATAAACCCCATCCCACCCCACCACCAAAAGCAACCTCTTTGCTTGTGATACATGTCTAAACGAAGTATACTTTATATATAGTACAGAACTAAATGATATACACATACCGACAGTAGTGAGGGATGTGAGTGTGGGCCTTAAATCTGAACAAAACAAACGCTATCCTTGAACAAAGTTTGTTTTGTTTAACGACACCTCTAGAGCACATTGATGTATTAATCATCGGCTGTTGGATGTCAAACATTTGGTAATTTTGATTTGACATATAGTCTTAGAGTGGAAACCCGCTATATTGTTTTTTCGTTAGTAGCAAGGGATATTTTTATATACACCATCCAAGACAAAATAGCACATACCACTGCATTTTATATACCAGTCGTGGTGCACTGGCTGGAACGAGTATCCGTGATCAAGACCGTATCTTTGCACAATATAGAGTCGAATGGGCATTTGGCAAAACAGTGGTTGATTCCACGAATCTCTGTCTAGTACCTCGTCTATAGGAGATCATTAACTGGACAATACGTCCTTTTGATTACGACAAGGAAGACTGCCACTCCCAGACCAGTTTACTAAATCATAACTAGAACAGGATAGAGCGCATTGGAATAAATACAACTATGGTGAAATGCACTCATGAATGACTGTCAAAACAGTGCTGATACCAGATGAACTGACTTGTGAATGATAACTACAAATCAAAAGGCTTGATAGGGATGTGTGAGATGTCACTTAGATATCGGGAACATTACATGAATGGAATATTTACAGAAACTTGAAGTTTGGCAGTTTCTGAACTCGACAGTAAATATCTATACATTATGTAATGTTAATTTTATGACCTGTAAAATATATTTGTGGCAGTGCATTATGTAATGTTAACTTTTATGACCTGTAAAATATATTTGTGGCAGTGCATTGATATAGGCAAAAGGCCTGCTTGCCAGTCCAATTCATACGAAAATAAATATTGTTTAAACCATCCACCACACTCCCATCACCCCCAACACGTGGTATTGTAATGACTGCACGCTAATCTGTGATGATTGACTGTCATCAGTCCTGTTTTATGAACCATTGCATTGAGCAAATGCTAGATGCACCGAAATCTTTGCAGAAAAGCACAGCCCAGTAAATCACAAAATGACTCATTTGTACTGAAATATTCCAAGGAAAGTTACGCGAGGTGTAGAAGAGAGCATGCTGAGTTGGTCGTGCATTGCCAAATCACTCACGAACACAAGGAACACCTATGTTTCTAACCAAAAACAGTGGGTGAATGTCTGTTTCTTTAGTATGTTTGCTTGTCT
>JAECMU010152095.1:0-10401 GCA_016106625.1 Dracogyra subfuscus | reverse complement strand
ACACACACACACACACACATACATACACACACATACACACGCACACACGTTTGTAATCTACTAGATGTGTTTAATTGTACAGAAGTGTTTAATAATACATTTTGTTCCCTACTTGTAAAGTATAATATATTTTTCTTACACACCCGTTGGCGCATTCATCATTTTTGATAGCACATACTTGTTTACACGTGTACGTATGTTAATAATTTCAAGACACACGACTGGCTGCTCCTAGGTGATGACTAGGTCACCAATGTCATATAACCAATGGAAAAAAAAAACCCAGCACGGTCGAAATCGATTACACAGTGACGTATAGTTAACTGACAATCATTTGTGACGCGTAAGTTGGTTACAAGCGCGAGAGATGTAAATAACTGTTAGTCTAAAAAGATGTTAAAACTTGCTTAAAACGTGGTTTTTGAGAATATGTAACAAGTAGAATAACACAGTCGCGTTCGTTAGATGCCATTTATCTTCCAACTCGTTGTTTTAAAAACATATCCAACTCGCTTTCGCTCGTTAGATACATTTTAAACAACTCGTAAGATAAATAGTATCTAACTCATGTATTATTTTCTATATAATTCACTAGACAGTGTCAGTATTAATTTAATAATGATACAGGACACGTTCCACTCTTTGAAACTTTAAAGCATACATTTCAGTTTCTCGATTTTTTACGTCTTAGCGTTATTTTTAATAATTAATTTTAAGTTAGCTCAACATCAGTACTTATTCTTTAATGGTCTGAACAACCTCAAAGTGTAGATTTGTTGTCGGCCGCTTTACCCAGTGTTCATGGCCGAAGTGTTATTGACATATATTTTTGTATCAGTGCAGAGGCGGGAAAATCGTTAAGACCATTTCTATCAGTGCTAAAATAGCTGACAGTTTTCCTTGCGAAAATGATATATTTTGTTCATAAACGACCATGTTGAATGCGTGTTGCACGTCTGCGGGCCATTCGCGATCTCTAAAGGTTTAGCTCATACAATGGAAGCTTTGATTCGCCTTGAAATACCTCCGTTCAATCGATCGATTCTGATCAATTGCTTGTATTGAAAATGATTTAAAGCATAATTGCTCTTGTCATACAGAAAAACCAATCAAATTTTACTTAAATGAATGCGAGCGTCGTTGAAAACTGCGAGGAAAACGCGCCTTTTGTGAATGCGTTGTTAATAATAAACAGCGTACAGCCCGCCCCAGCCACACCCGACACAGATCTAGAGTGTGGATACGCCAAGACTAACTTTGTCAAGGACAGTGGAAATGGTTGGTATAGCGTAGACAGGTGTGGAAATGATACGTACATGGGATGGATGGATGGGTCGATGAATGGATGGATGGATGGAAGGATGAATGGGTCGAAGGATGAGTGAGTGGATGGGTCGAAGGATGGATGTGTGGATGGTTGATATGACTGATATTTGATCAGATAGTGAGTAAGGTAGGCAGGACAAGGTAGGCAGGACAAGGTAGGCAGAACAAGGTAGGCAGGACAGGTATAGCAGTGAGAGGAGCTGATAGGTGGGGATGTAGACATGTACGTATGAAGCTATGTATATATATAGGCATGCATGTATATATAGAGGTATGTAGGTAGGTTAGTGGGTAGGTAGGTTGGTAGGTAAAAACATAAGTAGGTTGGTAAACAGATGGCAGGTTGGCACAAAGCAGCATTAACAACATGTCCTTGTAGTTAATATTATGAACTACTACTACTACTATTACTACTACTACTACTACTACTACTACTACTACTACTAACTACTACTAACTACTACTACTACTAACTACTACTACTAACTACTAATACTACTACTACTACTACTAAAACTACCATTACTATCACCACAACCACCACAACTACTTATAATACCATTACTTTAACTATTACTAGTACAATTACCACCAACATCACTATTATCATCATCATCACCACCACCATTATTATCATCACCACCATCACCACTACCACCACCACCACCACCACCACCATCATCATCATCATCATCACGACCACCACCACTACCACTACTACTACTATTTCAATTATTCATATTATTGATACTACTAGTATTATTTATATTGGTACCACTTTTAATTTATTGCAGCTATTCTTCTTCCAGTTTCACCCCTATGTACTATCACTATTACCATTACTAGATGTGTATTACTATTACTATCCCATTACTAGTCTGTATTAGAAATGCTACTAATATTCGAAAAATTAAGCCGCATTATTATGATTTAATGGGTCAACTAACTTTTAAAATGGAATCTACTTATATTAAATAATATATATGAAATAAGTACACAACGCGGACATAATACTACACGTCTCATAATTATTTTAATTTCAACGCCAACATCTGCGATCATTAAGTGGCTTTCAACTTGTTTAATGTTCATAATGTCCGTAAAAAGTAATGTGTTAGAAACAAAGTATGTTTTTGGTTTAATTAGGTCATGGCCTACTTTATTAAAACGGGTCATACGAAACTATGTGTTCAGTTCAACGGGCTGTTGCAGGATTTGGTTTGAGTAAAGTAACGTTTGTTCTGTTTAACGACACCACTAGAGCACATTGATTTATTGATTATTGGATGTCACGCATTTTGGTAATTCTGGCATATGGTCTTAAAGAGAAAACCCGCTACATTTTCCCATTAGTAGCTAGGAATATTTTATGTGCACCATCCCACAGACAGGATAGCACATACCACGGCCTTCATATACCAGTCGTAGTGCACTTGCTGGAACGAGATATAGCCCAATGGGCTCACCGTCGGGGATCGATCGCAGACAGACCGCGCATCTAACGAGCGCTTTGCCATTGGGCTTCGTCCAAAATATGTTAACAAGCATTGTGACATAGGTAAACGTAACATAGACATAGGCAAACGTAACAGAGACATAGACAAACGTAACAGAGACATAGGCAAACGTAACCAGAACACACAACCGACACCATGACATTAACCCCAGACCCCTCCCCAACTAATAAATATAAAAGATTCATTGCTACTAATGAATTTGTTTTAGCGAGTTTCTTCTCTAAGACTATATGTCAGAATTACCAAATGTTTGACATCCAATAGCTGATGATTAATAAATCAATGTGCTCAAGTGGTGTCGTTAAACAATTATAAATTCGGGGCCAGGCCATTGTTAGAATATAAAATTAACTACATATTACGACCACTGTTAACGATAGTGTAAACACCCTCTTTGTAGATAAATAAGATTACTTCTCCTATTTGGCATAAGTGAGAATATAGTAATATACAGCATAGCCCAGTGGTACAGTGCCCGCCTGATGCGCTGTTGGTCTAAGATCGATCCCCGTCAGCTAACCACTGGGTTTTTTTCTCGACATAACCATATGTCCGACGCCGATATAACCGTACTTATAATGTGTTGAGTGCGTCGTTAAACAAAAACATTTTTAAATTTTTTAATTATTATTTGGCATATCACTGATCTATGATTTTCAATTCCCATGCAACAAGAAGACAAAATATAAAACAAAACAAAACAACTAACCAGAACTACAAAGAGCTGTTAAAAGTATACAAAAGCAATCTGGTACATAATTATGAAAATCAGAATGGTATTTACTTAATTTACATTTACCCTAATATACTTCATTTCACTGCTGAAAAACATACAGAAGCAAATTTTTGAGATATCAAAATAACTATCAGTATCCAGACGTTTTAGCCATTGCACCACGGCTGGTATATCAAAGGCCGTGGTATGTACTATCCTGTCTGTGGGATGGTGCATGTAAAAGATCCCTTGCTATTAATGAAAAAATATAGCGGTTTTTTTTTTTCTTCTCTAAGAATATATGTCAATATTACCAAATGTTTTACATCAAACAGCCGATGATTAATAAATCAACACATTTTTTAACAAACAAGTATTTTGCTTGGGGGTGGGTGGGGACTTAACGAACAATACCAAAGTTATCATCAACCATGTGCAGTTTTTAACATAAGAAACAGTACTGGATAACGAGACTATACGTTCTTTGGGGGATGAGAAATCGAGACTCTATAGTGCCAGATGTACCCATCACACCTACCTCGAACCTGGAGGCGAAATTACACAGCGACGTGCATCCCGCGAAAAATACCCTGTAATTTCAGCCCGTAATTTATTCTGTCGTGCTAAACTTATAAAGAAAGATTATTTGCCCCAAACAAAGACGTTCTGCCTGCATTGTGCATTTTGCGACAGACTTTGCGGATGTTGGCTAAATCTTCACACGAACGTGGGACATCACTGTCACCGGTGTGCTTATTATCAGTAATAACGGCCAGGGAGCTGCTGCTGGTAAATGATGAATGGAAGTGGTATATACAAAATAATCAGCAAAGAGGGCGCCATGTTCATCATCATCATCATCATCTTCATTATCATCATCAGTGGCGGAGGTAACAGCAGCAACAACAGCAATCGTCTTTGTTTTAGTCATTTTAGACATCGTCAACATGTTCATCATAACGATCTGCATCTTGATAGTATTCGTCATCATCATCATCGTCGTCGTTGACGTCAAGTAGACGTTTTTTGCCGTGCACTTCATGGTCACTAATGCATCGTTGTCATCGCACAATAATCATAATCATCAACAGCACCAAAGCGTACTACGTTTACCATTATTATAATTCATTCCATTATAAATAAATCATTTATAAATATGATGTAAAACACGTACCTGTAAACAAGTTTAGTGTTTACATAAGCATGTTGACTGTGTCAGCACGGCTGAATCATCCTTTTTTTTTCTTTTTCTTTTTTTTAACGACGCACTCAACACATTATAAGTACGATTATATCGGCGTCGGACATACGGTTATGTCGAGAAAAAACCCCAGTGGTTAGCTGACGGGGATCGATCCTAGTGTCTGAATCAAGACATGATGTAAGGAAGTTGAGGCACTATAATATTCCCGCGTTTCTCATCTGTGAAGGGAGGGCTCTTTTTCTTGGGGAGTGTTTATTGTTGTTGTTGTTTATGTTTTTAAATTGTCTTTCTTTTTTAACATTATAGAAAGAAAGAAAGAAAGAAATGTTTTATTTAAAGAGATATTCCTGAGTTTGATGTATTGTAAGATGTTTCCGACTAATAAAATATTTCTACGATTAAACTTGCATATTACATATATATTTTTTTTTTTATAGTATCAATGCCTGTATATTCAATGTGTTTCTGGTCGTCTTAATATTTATAACAAGCCCAAAATGGATTTTGTCCTAAAATAATTTGGTACGTATGAAAAAACTATATTTTAGGAAGCAAGAGGAAATTTAATTTAGTACAAATATTAAAACAATCAGAAACACGTTTAATATATAGCCACTAACATTTTATGGAGAACAATATATTTGATGTGTAATTACAATCGTTAAAAAGTCTCTGTTAATCGATAACATCTTAAACACTGCAGCAAACTCAGGAATGTCCCTTTAACGACGTACTCAACACATTTTATTTACGGTTATATGGCGTCAGACATATGGTTATTAGGACCACACAGATTTTGAGAGGAAACCCGCTGTCGCCACTTCATGAGCTACTCTTTCCGATTAGCAGCAAGGAATCTTTTATTTGCGCTTCCCACAGGCTGGATAGCACAAACCATGGCCTTTGTTGAACCAGTTATGGATCACTGGTCGGTGCAAATGGTTTACACCTACCCACTGAGCCTTGAGGAGCACTCACTCACGGTTTGGAGTCGGTATCTGGATTAAAAATTCAATGCCTCGACTGGGATCAGGAACCCGGTACCTAATAGCCTGTTGACAGATGGCCTAACCACGAGGCCACCGAGGTCGGTAAACATTATAGAAGATACAATATCAAATCTACAAAGATACATTAATGCCTACAGTCAAATTTTACATTTGAAACTAGCACACGTTTACATGTGTTTGACATCCATTTCACTCGGAAAATTACATCATTGCGGAAGAAGGAACATTGCAAGGTCAAAAGAAAATGAAATATGTATACTTAAAACTAAATTATTTATACTGCTAATAGTGATAACAATTGTGGTTTGGTCTCAGATTTACCTTTCTGTGCAAAACTAGGTTTACGTTTTCTGAAATTGGGCCTCTGTCTTCCTAATTCACACACAGAGAGAGTAACTAACTCGCTATGAATTTACGAAGATCGTTCCTCGTGAATTTAAGGACGCGAAAGGTTCGGTTTATAACATTATTGTATTAGGGACATGTAATTCGCAGTTCTTTTGTTAGTTAACATCTGAATATATGTCATGTACTATACGTACTACGTGTTTTGTTCACTGCCATTCCTACATGAACGTACGAACACAGATAAAACAACTACTGTATATAATATTTTGTATCAATTGTTAGTTAACATCTGAATATATGCCATGTACTATACGTACTACGTGTTTTGTTCACTGCCATTCCTACATGAACGTACGAACACAGATAAAACAACTACTGTATATAATATTTTGTATCAATTGTTAGTTAACATCTGAATATATGTCATGTACTATACGTACTACGTGTTTTGTTCACTGCCATTCCTACATGAACGTAGGTACACAGATAAAACAACTACTGTATATAATATTTTGTATCAATTGGTCTTTTCTCGGCCCTTAACCCCTATGCTATTAACGCGCGATAAACACCTTTTAATATATTTCGGAGGAAGGGTATATTTATTTTTGAATATTCATGAAAAACAAATCGATATACTTTTTGTTATCATACTATTAATTTGCTTTAAGTACAGACACAAATCGTCCCTCATTTCTCTACGATTTAGTTTTCTTTCCGTCTACTAGGTCATGAAATAATTATACGAGGCGAAGGCTTCAGAAAATGGGAGTCACGCTTTATGGTGTAGGTTTGATAACTAGGTAGGAGTTGTGAATGCGACCGCTTGCGTTTCTAAATAAACATAATGTGGCTCGATATGATTTATAGGGAGATATAAAACGAGATCTTTGGAAACAACCATCAACAATATAATGTTTCCTTTTTAACGCCATTTGCCGTCACTCTACGCACGTCACGCTGTCCATATAGTATGAAGGTCTGTTCGAAATATCCCAACTGTATCTGTCTTCGACACACTTCAGTAATCGGTAATAGATCTTAACTTTTTTTCTTCTTTTTTTTTTCTTCTTTTTTTTTCTCTCTCTCTCTCTCTCTCTCTGGTGTACAACTAAGCGATCTCCTTATCACAACAAAGATGGGAAGGTGCAGTCGATAGCAATAAATTTGACATTTAATTTTTCTGTTCAATTTTATACCCAGAAAGCTTACGATTTATTACTTGGATACAGTCTTTATCGTCTGGTCTTTCGCGAGATCTATTTTGAAAGGTATAGAGATTAGATCCCAGAATGTTCCATTCTCCCTCTTCGGAATCACGCCTGCCTCGGCATTTAAGAAATATAACAAGCTAAATCCGGCAGAAATTGGTGGATTATATGTCGTAAGTCTCCTCAACGAATACAGGCTGGAAAGTGGAAAACATCGTAATCATTTTCGCAACGTCCAAGCAGACGATTTCCGCCGAAACGCGGCCGTCGTCTGCGGAAAGCTGATGAAGTGGGAACAATCGGGGACGACGGGTTGTAATTAACGACATATATGCTTAATTTAACTCGGCGAGCAGCTTCCTCTATTTAACTTCCACCCTTGTGAAAATATTGACATTTTTGGCAAATTGGGAATATTTGCCGATTTGAATCGTGACTCAGTGACAAGTTAAACAGAGATTATTGTGATGGTCATTTAAACTAATCGACCGAATTAGACTGTTTGCTTTTAACGCAACTGTCGCTTTAAACAAAGACAAAAACTTAGCGAATGTGTTCATAACAGCATATTGTGTAGTCTTGTTACATACAGATTATAAATAATGATAAAAATATCAATAATATAAGCTGGGTTTTTTAATAATATAATCATTTGATTTAGTTTAATCATTAACAGGTAGACTTAAACTTCAAAGGGACTGTCTTTATTTGTTTAGGGTTTTTGCTTTACAACAGAGCCTTTATGATGATTATAATTACATATTAAAGATACTGGTGACGACGACCACCACCACTACTACCACGACTACCACCACCACCACCACCACCACTACTACTACTACTACTACTACTACTACTACTACTACTACTACTACTACTACTACTACTACTTCTTCTTCTTCTTCTTCTACTTTTACTTCTTCTACTACTACAACTACTACTTCAAGTGCTACTACCACTACTACTACTACTACTACTACTTTTACTACTACTACTACTACGACTTCTACTTTTACTTCTTCTATTGCTACTACTACTTCTACTACGTATTCTTCTTTTACTACTACTACTACTATTACTACCACGAGATACTGATTTTTTTATTTGAAATTTTAGCATACTTACCTGTAATACTTATACTTCTGCACAGCTCATTACATTGTGTTTCATACCTAATTTTATCATTTTTATTGTATTGATTCTTATTATCAGTTCATTTTTAAACTTGCCATTGCATGACACCCTATAATTGATATATTTTTCTACTACTACTACTACTACTACTACTACTACTACTACTGCCACCACCATCATCAACATTTTATAATATTCGTTATCAACTGAGAGAGATGGATAAAACAAAGCTTTATTTAAATATACAAATGTCTATTTCTACACTAACTCTAATACATGGTTGAACATTTACTTTTAACTACTATAATTCGATTTTTTTTCTTCAAAAAAATAAACAATAATTTTCAGACTTGTTTCACTTTTGACATACCCCTGTGATCTTTAGAATTATTTATTAAAACACTGCGGTTCAATACATCGTAAAGTAGGTATTGCCCCAAAGGAGGGATAAGCAAAGTAGAAAAAACTGATCATAAATTTTAAACTGAGATTTACACATAAAAGGGTGCAGCGCATAAAATAGTTAACATCTTTTATCAAGTATCATAAATAATGTCGTGCAAACCAGCGGATCACGAGGAATTAGCTTGTCTTTCGGAAAACATTTGATCGTGGTTCTTCGTTATGCGCGAGTTTATCCCGTTATGACGTAATATAGCCTTTAGTCTCACCATGGCTTACTGTGGTTTTGGGGTTTTTTTGTGTTTCTAATTAACATATTCAGAATCCTAGTACACACGTACATGTAGTATAAATTTAATTCCCGATATCCAACGCTAAGTTGAAATAAATAATGTAATACATAAGTTATTGCGATGATGTAATACATACGATATTGCAGGCTATGTAATCAAACACATTTGGCCATTAGTATATAAAAGTATTTCCATAAATATTTCGTAATTTAGTAAATAAACAAATTTCAGAATGTTCTATATCGTAAGCGTCACTGATCAACCATAGTAACTATTAAATCCCTTGACAATTATTATTTTAAAATATGATTATAATAAATATACCATTTTGCTCTCTGGGTGTAAAATAACTTACGATATTATAATTAATTGTCTTGTGTGAAAATATTAGTTCAAAAAATCTCATCATACTTGAAATACTCTATAAAGCAATGAATTTAAAACCCGCATCCATGCTTAATGTACTTTCATAATCTACACATATTTATTTTTAACTGTGTGATTTAGTACAATTGTCTTCGAACAATGACAAAAATAAATGTTATTATTTATCGCATTGCCCGAAAGGAGAAATTTATGCAAGGTAGAAACAAAAACCCATTTCATTCAACATCTAAATCAAGACATTGCATCATCAAATGTATGCTGACAAAATATACATAAAGTGGACTATATATGGAGTGGCTGTCCATTTGTCCAGTATTAAAAGGCAAACATTTCTACAAACATTGTTATTTTCCGTAGGTTTTTTTTTCTTCTTGTTTTCATATCAGATATATTTCTTGTTGTTACATAAAACTATGATAATACTTCTGCCACGGTGGCATGGCGGTGGAAAGGGTAATCAGGGACTGAGACTCGGCGTGTGTGCACGAGGGGCAATAATTAAAGAGTAATTCCGCAGTAAGCCTGGATAACATCGCGATATAACCCTTCTTGACTTGACGCTTATTATAACTGACGTGCAGGGATCACCATGTATAATTACAATCTAGACATCCTTCCTTGCCGGGAGACCCGGCTACTCTTTGATTGTCAAACACCAACTGGTGCTCTCATCCAAACGCTTTTTTTTTTACATACCCACATCCATTAGGTTCAGGCATGTCCACCCTGGGTCCCGTCTCTGGCACGCCCAGTGGCGTGACCCAGGCTGATGATCTTTGATACCAAATGTTAAAATACTTAGTTGGGGGTTGTTTATTTATTATTATCTGCATTGTTGTTTCAATTCAACATTT
>JAECMU010152087.1:0-10563 GCA_016106625.1 Dracogyra subfuscus | reverse complement strand
AAAACAAAATCAGTCTTTCAGTGTCTTGAAGACTTGATTTATCATTATGAACGTTTGTCAACACAGACATTTTGAGGCCCACTGAGCTATTTCTCGTTCCAGCCAGTGCAACACGATTGGTATATCAAAGGCTGTGGTATGTGCTATCCTGTCTGTGATAATGCATATAAAAGATCCCTTGATGCTAATCGAAAAGAGTAGCCAATGAAGTGGTGGCAGCGGGTTTCCTCTCAATATATGTGTGGTCCTTAACCATATATTTGATGCCATATAATCATAAATAAAATGTTTTGAGTGCGTCATTAAATAAAACATTTCTTCAACAGAGACATGAAGCAATATGTCTTTCAAAAAGTTTCCGAAGAGAATTCGACGCGCAGGCAAAACACTTCGCTTCTGTATCTTGTGCACTAGCTGGGGCGAGTACGACGTCGATGACTTCAGGTTCGACTCTCCCGAGGAGAAGGAGGGGCTCGAAGACAACCACCACGCCGTGTCCTGGTGTGTGCTCCACGGACGAACCCGCTTGCCACTCGATGATTTCGAAGAGGCTCTCTGGCAGGAGGACTTCGCGGTAGAAGTTCCCATTCGACCCGGCTTGTCTTGTCCCGTGTTAAACGTGTGTCTCGGTTTCCAGGACCACGAGCTGAAGGCAGGCAAGCAGTTGTTCTACTATTCTTACACCTACAAGAGGTCCAACTGGGACAAGGCTCTTCTGCAGTCGGAGTTCGCCATGATAGCGAGTCACAATTACCCAGAGGATCCCATCATTGACGGACTGCCGGCCACCGCATGGTTGGAGTGCGTCGAGCCGACGCTGTGTATCATGGTGTCACTGTCTCGTCTCAAACACCGGAGGTGTAACATCACGTCTCCCAAGAGGTACCCCGACTTTCCAGACAGCTCCCACAGTCGGCATGGTGATTTCGAGTTTGGCCCTATGGCGATGTTCGCTGTCAACAGGAACGTTCAAGTGGAATTCATTCTGCAACTGACTGAAGACGATGCAGCATCTATTTACGTTTGTGTTTTATTGACCTATTTAAAGCCAATCACTGATAAACATGTAACTGAATTTCAATAAATAAAAATGATCAGTAATATCATAATAGAATTCAAATTGGGCATCTCAACCGTTGCTGAATCACCATGTACGTAGTAAAGAAAACAATAAATAAATAAATAAATGAAATTGCTTTTGTAAAATAAATAAGACAGTAAACAATATAGTAACGACTGAAATCATGATTGATTAATGTCTTTCTTAAGCCTACAAGGTATTTTTAAAACTTTCGTAAGGTAGTGCTTTTAGATCAATATTTCTTGACGAAATTACACATCCTCATCGTCATCGTCATCGCCATTCAGAACATATAGATGTATAAAACTGCACAGATCAAGCTTGATACGTGATTACAGACTCTTGTTTACTTTAGAATATGATGTCATATGGCATTGCGAGATCCCGAAACCGTCGTCGAAGACTCGTTGGAAACCAAAGACCACCACTGCACGATGGCATGGAGCTGACGGAGAGTAACATAAACCAGTCTTCCAACCTAGACTCTCCAAAACCAGAATCTCCAATCTCAGAACATATAACGCCAGAACGTCCAACATTAGAACGTCTAAACCCACAACCTTCAACCTCAGAATATACAACGCCAGAACGACCAACATTAGAACATCCAAACCGACAACCTCCAACCTCAGAACATACAACGCCAGAACGTCCAACATTCGAATGTCTAAACCCACAACCTCCAACCTTAGAACATACAACGCCAGACCGTCCAACATTAGAACGTCCAAACCCACAACCTCCAACGTCAGTAGATCAAACTTCAGAAAGCTCAACGTCAGAACGTCCAACATTAGAACGCCCAAATCCAGAACCCCCAACCTCAGAACCTCCAACGTCAGAACGTCCAACGTCTGAACGTCCAACGCCAGAATGTCCAAACGTAGAACCTCGAAACGCAGAACCTCTAAACCCAGAACCTTCACCCCAAATATCCTACTCCGAAGAATACGACGGCAACACCAATCAGTCAGCCATCAAACACACTGCTGACAGTTTTAAGCTGACACCTGTTCTGTACGTGTGGAACAGTGAGTCGCGGACATCGGATGTGGAGGTAACTCCGGCCGAGAGATATGATAGCATGTCCTCTGTCCACTTCAGCTACAAGATGTTCATAAACGCTCGTCCTAACACCGAGGAGCATAGTCATCATGGCAGGTACCTGTGCGAGATGGCCACCCGTGATCCTGTAGTAAGGAGGTATCTCCTACAGTGCAGCAACAAACCGCCAACAAAGGTATTAGCTTTATATCACCTATTTTCTCTCCTACTGTGTACATGACCGATTCAAAGTATATACAACTAGCACACGTTTCAACAATTGCCGCCTCACTATAATTACAGCCGTAATACAAACAGCTATTGTAACGAAACAGGGCCCGTGGAATGTCATTTAACAAGTCGGGCACAATCAGTGTCCAGGAGTGGACATTTGAGTGTTCAGAGGGTCCGAACATGTAAGAATTCGGAGGCAATATTTTGAAAATAGTTCATGTCAGATGTTAAAATACGGCATTTCCAGCCTTCTCATCACAATACCAGCTGTAAGTTCGGGTGGGTGGGTGTGCACCATAGCCCCCCTCTCTCCTCCCGCTTTAGACGCATTTCCAAGAGGTGTATTGTCTTCTCTTTTTAAAAGAATAATTTGTCTAATAAACAGCTGTGTTAACCTTACATAATAATTAAGATATAATCAGTGTCAGTGTGGTGCCCAGTGGGATGGTGGTGGTCAACCAGCGCTTCTGACAGTGACCAGACATGTCACGTTGGCCCACCGTATGTCTGGCAGTGACCAGACATCTCACGTTGGCTCACCGTCTTTCTGGCAGTGACCAGACATCTCACGTTGGCCCACCGTCTTTCTGGTAGTAACCAGACAGCTAACGTTGGCTCATTGTCTTTCTCGCAGTGACCAGACATCTCACGTTGGCCCACCGTATTTCTGGCAGTGACCAGACATCTCACGTTGGCTCACCGTCTTTCTGGCAGTGACCAGACATCTCACGTTGGCCCACCGTCTTTCTGGTAGTAACCAGACAGCTAACGTTGGCTCATTGTCTTTCTGGCAGTGACTAGACATCTCACATTGGCTCACCATCTTTCTGACAGTGACTAGAAATCTCACGTTGGCCCACCGTCTTTCTGGCAGTGACCAGACATCTCACACTGGATCACCGTCTTTCTGGCAGTGACCAGACATCTCACGGTGGCTCGCCGTCTTTCTGACAGTGACCAGACATCTCACGGTGGCTCACCGTCTTTGTGGCAGTGACCAGATATCTCACGTTGATCCACCGCCTTTCTGGCATAGACCAGACATCTCACGTTGGCCTATCGTCTTTCTGGCAGTGATCAGACATTCCCCGTTGGCTCACCGTCTTTTCGGCAGTGACCAGACATCTCACATTGGCCCGCCGTCTTTCTGGCAGTGACCAGACATCTCACGTTTGCTCACCGTCTTTCTGACAGTGACCAAACATCTCACGGTGGCCCACCGTCTTTCTGGTAGTGACCAGACAGCTCACATTGGCCCACCGTCTTTCTGGCAGTGACCAGACATCTCACGTTTGCTCACCGTCTTTCTGACAGTGACCAAACATCTCACGGTGGCCCACCGTCTTTCTGGTAGTGACCAGACAGCTCACATTGGCCCACCGTCTTTCTCGCAGTGACTAGACATCTCACATTGGTCCACCGTCTTTCTGACAGTGACCAATGAATTAATGAATGAATGTTTAACGACACCTCAGCACGAAAAATACATCGGCTATTGGGTGTCAAACTATGGTAATGGGAAAAACAAAGTGATGACCAACATCAATATAAAAATCCAACAGGTAAATAAAAACACAGTGTAAAGGACTGTGTAAAAATACATATATCACAGATACATATAATTACAATTTAGAATAAAACTCAGTGTCGCATAAAAATTGTAAAATAATGTCTGGATGGAATCGAAATGATTCCATCATATTTGTTCGACCAAATACATTTTGTCGAATTGCTGACAAATCTCACGTTGGCCCACCGTCTTTCTGGCAGTGACCAGACATCTACCGTTGGCTCACCGTCTTTCTGACAGTGACCAGACATCTCACGGTGGCTCGCCGTCTTTCTGGCAGTGACCAGACATCTCACGTTGACCCACCGCCTTTCTGGCAGTGACCAGGCATCTCACATTGGCTCACCATCTTTCTGGCAGTGATCAGACATCTCACGTTGGCCCACCGTCTTTCTGGCAGTGACCAAACATCTCACGTTTGCTCACCGTCTTTCTGGCAGTGACCAGACATCTCACATTGGCCCATCATCTTTCTGGCAGTGATCAGACATCTCACGTTTGCTCACCGTCTTTCTGGCAGTGACCATACATCTCACGGTGGCTCAAGGTCTTTCTGGCAGTGACCAGACATCTCATATTGGCCCATCATCTTTCTGGCAGTGACCAGACATCTCACGTTGGCTCACTGGAGTTGCTTTTCTAGTATCATGCCCCATCCATCTTACCAGCAAGGGGGCACGGCTATCAGCCATGTGTCACCGTTCTGGGTGTCAGTATTAAAGTCACTGTGCCGAGTCTGCTTCGATTGGAACATGTTTCTGATTATTAAAAAGTTTCAATTATTTGATTTAATGTTTAATTTACAAAACAAAATTAATTAAAAGTACATCTTTACAAGCTCAGAACAAGCGCTAACGTTTTTTTTAAGACTAAAATATAGTTCTAAGGAAATGATAACAATTGCAGTGAACAAACTGGTAGTACGGTAACAAAATAAGAGCTTATTGAAAGAAATCATTTAATTATAAACTTATAACTTCCACGCACACACGCACATATAAACATGATACAACAAAACAACACCAGCACTACAAAGGCGCACAACACACTAACTGTTTACGTTCATCCAACCGTTTTTCACTGAAACGTTTGCTGCTTTGATTGGTTCTCAAAGTGGTCATTATGTTTAATGCTTTGAGTAGCCAGCGCTAACGACAAACGGTTGGCCCAACTTAGGCCTACCCCATATTTCAAATAATGGCAATCTCAAATACACGCACAGTCGCACGGACACACTTTTTATATTAACACTGCTATTCTACTATATAATATGTATGATATATAATGTATATATGTATATTTGAAAGGAAATGTGTTTTTTTTAAATTATTATTTAACGATGCACTCAACTTGTATATTTGAAGAGAGACACGTGGTTTGACCGAGTGTACACGGAACATTATTTAAGAACCGAAACACAGCAAGATGTCCCCGCAGAAAGTGCCCCGGTGACAGAACAAGAGCATGTGCCTTTTCGCAGAAAAGTGACCCGAAACATCAGACGAGGACTCCGACGTCTGCACCACTGGTACTGCATACCGGCATTCTTCGTGCAGAGAGAGGTCATAGGTCAGTTACGACACCGATTTGATCGTTGCAGCCGTCGTCGTAGTCGTCGGCGAAACCAGGAAAATGAACAAGTACGAGAGTACTGGGAAGAAGATAGAGAGTTATGGGACGAGGTTTAAGTACATGATGTAATGATCGTGAAAAACGGGTCCCATCGAGTGTTTTTTTTTGTTTTTTGTTTTTTTTATATATATATTTGGATAGAGGAGCCAAATTTGTTCATTTTTAAAGCCTTTCAAATTGAGTGATAATGAAATTTTCTCCTAGATAATTGCATTGCCGCGATTTGTAGTGCAGTCTGGATATTATTAATAATAACCACTTGTTTCTTAGAAGAAAGTAAAGTTGAGTGTATTGTGGTGTGAATTGATTGATAGATTTTTATATGTGGTTACATAAATCGTGTAAAAATTTATTTCTCGTTTTTGTCCTTAATTATAATTTAAATTTAATGTATTTTTCATAACCTAACTGATCACCTTTGTTACACACATACCAATAGGCGAAAATAAAGCCCATGCTCGTGTGCAAACTTACACAAATTCATTGACGCTATTATTAACTTAAGTCTTATTCTTCTCTTTAATAAGACATCAAGCAGTAGACAGTTTTCAACATGAAATGAGATTACAATGAAATTAATTGACAAAGAAGAAGAAATGTTTTATTTAACGACGCACTCAACACAATTTATTTACGGTTTTATGGCGTCAGACATATGGTTAAGGACCACAGATATTGAGAGAGAAACCCCGTTGTCGTCACTTCATGGGCTACTCTTTTCGATTAGCAGCAAGGGATCTTTTATATGCACAATCCCACAGACAGGATAGCACATACCACGGCCTTTGATATGCCAGTCGTAGTGCACTAGCTTGAACGAGAAATAGCCAAATGGGCCTACCGACAGGGATCGATCCCACATTGACCGCACATCGAGCGAGCGCTGTACCACAGGGCTACGTCCTGCCCCAATTAATTAACAAAGAAAAGAACCATAATTAATTCTCTGTTCGACATATCAGTTTGTGTTCTTGGCGTAAACACGTTTTATACACTAATACAGGTTTCTACACACCAACAAACACACAGTGCAGAACGAATTTATTGACGAGGTCAGGTCAGCTCTGGTCACGTCAGGTTAGAGAGTTTAACGTGCACATTCAGAGCAAACTGTTTTAGCACACGCCTGTCCTGGGCGCAAGTGTCGGCCTCAGCCGGTTCAGGACAGGAAAGGGGTGGGGAGGAAGAAGGAGTGGGGCCGCCTACATTGTCAGGTGCAAGGGATCACTTGCAGTCCGACCGTGATCGATAACAGGTGGAGGGCTGGTTTGGTGCCATGAAATTTTGGTACGTTCTACCACTCCGATAAAAAGGTAAGATAATCTAAACAGATAAAATTCGGTATACTGTTTAACGACACCACAAGAGCACATTCATTTATTAATCATAAATAGTTGAACTCCCTAAAGCATTGTTTGTATATAACTTAATTCGCTCACCATAGTCTAGATCACCCGCTGGTAAAATACATGTACTATGCACCTAATTATATATAATACATTTAGGCAAGAACAATTGCATTGGCCAGTTTACACATATGTATACATTATTTATTACATGAGCGAGAGTGCCAGATACGGAATTTATAAAACGAGTTTGGGAATTATTTTATTCTCCGAGCGAAAGCGAGAGGTATAAAACAATTCAAAACGAGTTTAATAAATTTCGTAATATGACATTCAAGCGAATGATATATAGAGCATAATACATGAGTGCCCGTTAGATACTATTTATCTTACAACAAGATGTTTTAAAATGTATCTAACGAGCGAAAGCGAGTTAGACACGTTTTTAAGCAATGAGTTGTGAGATAAATGGTTTCTAACGGACACTCGTGTATTATTCTATTTCTTACGTATCCTTAAAAAAAACCCCACAAAAAACAAAAAAAACAACAAAAACAAACAACAACAACAACAAACAAACAAAACAAAACAGGTTTTAAGCACATTTTAACATCGTTTTTGATTAAAAGTTATTTGCAGCCTTTGGACAGACAAATGACTGACAGGTTGATTATACGTCACAATGTAATCAATTTCGACCGTCCTCTTTTTTTCTTTTCTTTTTTCATTGGCTGCATGGCATTGGTGATCTGGTCGTCACTTGGGAGCAGCCAGTCATAGGCTAAGTTTTTAAATTGTTAACACACGCACGTGCAAACAAACATTTGGTATCAAAATAACGAATGATGTTCTGACCAACGAGCGTGTAAGAAAACAGTGTTCAAGGTACCGAAGACCATATGGGTAATACATAAATACATATGAAATTGCGTTTTCCAACTTTTACGATTACGAACCTTAGCGCATGTTCGCTTAAATTTCGCGAATGAAAGTTAGCATCTGTACAAAAGAATGCGTGTGGAAATACTTTTCTAATGCGTGCGTACAAAGTTCGCGAAATTAATACACACGCGATTTTTTTTGTCCCCGTTTACTGTACATTAAGATGTAAAGCAAAGAATCGAGAGCAGATACATTTTATAAGTCTTGTAAGATCGAGCAACACCCTCTTCACTTAGCAAGAAAAATAAAGATCACAACATAATGTTTGTACTGGTAAGTAGTTTAGGTCTCTTTAATAGGCTCTGCTAGACAACAAAACATCCTCTTTGTAAGTGTTTTAACACTGCACTACGAGATTGAAAAGTTGCGAGAGTTTATTGAATTAGGCAACACTGTTGGTGCTCCAGATTTTGTGGTGGAAATGTTCAACAAATAAATAAATAAAAATGGCAGGAAAAGGTTCGACGACGGTAGACACTCGTGCAGAATTGATTGAACTTGTTAGGAGACGAGCTGAAATCGCGGTAATTTTCAAGTTATATATTAGAAATTTATATACACCTGAATTCCCACTTCGCATTAATGGCTAACATGTGAATTTTTAATGTTAACTTTATTATTATTTTTTGCGCCACAAATATTTTGACATGTACTCATGATCATGTAGACTGAATTTTTATCTTAGCTACGCACAAGCATAGAATAGATCTATATATTATATGCAATGTTATCGTTGGATATTGATTTTTATCATATAATATCTTACATTTTCAGTGCAATCAAAGTATGTGATATTTTTCAGATCACATACTTTAAGAATTTGATAACTGCAAATTAGTGACTTTATAAAGTTTATTAGATGTAAATTAGTTCAAGTTGAGGTCTCGCACTACTACAGTGTTACTGAGTGTACTAGTGCCACTAGGTTTATTCAAATTATTGACATTTAAGCAAACGTCCTTGCCACATGGGTGACACTTCATGATTGACCTATACATTCATAGTCATAAAATAAAAACATTTCAATTGCAATTTGACACTGAAAACTAAAAACGATAGGCATAACTATTTTAATGTAAGGACATCAGAGGTTTCCCCAGGGCTGTTGGGCATAGCGACCCGCTATCCCTTGGTCAGTAAAGTAAGCGCTTTGACAGTGCGTAAGCGCCATGCGTCAAAAGCCGCTACGCCTTGATTTCAAGTGCTTTAGAAAACAATGACCACAAGTACAAGCGTGCCAGTTGATTACCGTGATTGCAACATAATCTCCAGCACGCCTAATCACTACGATCGGTAAACACTCTTCCTCATTACCTAACAATGGACCGGTCGTTCAATCACATTATTGTGTTAATTGGTGTCTGGTAATTTTACTAGCCGTCTCCTGGGCCGCTAATCCGCCAGGAAGGAGCCTAAGTGGAACGGGATTCCCGTGCAGAGCAATCAAGCTTCAAGGCCGATCAAAGAAGATGCCACATGACAAAATAGACTGTACCATTTAACTGAATAAACGATAGGTGAAGCACTTTTTAAAAGTACATCTAAGTTGGCAATCAGTTATTTCGATCTTAACACCCCTTCCCACAACTACCACACTGAAAACATCCAAGGCTCACGCTGTCGGTAGCCAAATTAACTATTGGCTAATTAAAAATTATATTTAACGAAAACAAAGAAAGAAAAAGGCTAATAAAATTTGCAAGTGGATAAAATTTTGGCTAAACCATTTTCTATCTTCTGATGTGAACAAACGGTTACATAATCTATCCGACAGCTCAAACATAATAATAATACCAAATATTCAATTAGTGTAATAGCGATTTCCCGACGGGTAACGAGAAAATCCAGAATTTACAGCATAGGCATTATGATGTTTATTTTAATAATCATCGTTATTAATTTTAACGGCATGCATTCGACATATATGATAGCAATGTGACAGTAGTTCAGTGTCTGGAAGATCTGTAACTTGTTATTTTAACTTTGTAAAGTCTTTGTAAAGTAATAAAAACAAACCGGCAATGCGTGTCAGTTTGAATACACATGCTTGTTCAGGGCCGAATGATGTGTAGGCTATCTCAAGAGCTGAGTTCAGACAGATCGAGCGAAAACAAAATGCTCGCTACACTGGTTTATGCGCTTCGCGTTAAACCAAATGGACACGACGGAAACCAATCAAATAGTACGCGAACGTTAGAAAGAACGTCCGTTGACTGAACTGAGGAAAGCTCTCGACGCAAATATACGTCACGCTTCAGAGTCAGCTGACACCCACGTGTCAAGAGGCTTCGATGCGGACACTGAACAATACGATTACCGTATTTTGCGGAGTATAAGCCGCTACTTTTTTTTTTCATATCGGAGGGGGCGGTTTATATGTGAATTTTATTTTAAGTTTCTAATTATGTACAAGTCGCTATGGCATTTTATTGCATTTAGAAACTTTAACTGGTTGGGAAAAGCTGAGGCTAAGCGTTGTTGCATTAAATCATTTAATCATTACACATGCGCATGTTAATGTCGAAAGTACGACAATACAACAATGCAACGATAAACAGTTATCAGTGTTGTAACAGCACCTACCGGAAATGAAGTACAGTTGTTTTAGTAATAATGCTCCCGCGTAATTGGAGCATGCGAGACATCACCCACTAAAAAACGGACCTTTTTGGTCTTAAGAAATACTATTTGTTATATACTAGTATTTAATTTAT
>JAECMU010152059.1:0-10049 GCA_016106625.1 Dracogyra subfuscus | reverse complement strand
GAGTGTGATGAGGGGTGGGGGAGGGAGAGTGTTGAGGGGGGAGGAAGAGTGATAGCTTCCCTTAAACATATAGTTCTGGCACTCTACCGACCGAGATCTCTCAACTGCGCCAGATCCCGACAGCCCCTCATATTAAAACGTTCTGCTGAATACAGCCCTAATCTGAACAAGAAAAACAACAATGCTGCCGTCAAGTGCATTACATCACCGGAATGCTCGCCAACATGTAGACTATAACCTTTTTCCTGTCAGTGGGTCCATTTTTGAAAGGTCATGCAAGGATACAGCTTAGAAATTAAGACAAATGTAACTGTAAACATCTAAATGTTTACGCAGCCACAAATACAACATGGCAGACCGTACACGATTCTGACATGTATTTCCTAACATAAACACACACACACACACATGCATGCACGCACACAGACACAATCAAGTTGGGGACTGAAGGTCAGGTTTTCAATAGTCAGGTGCAAGTTTAGCGGAGTGCTGTGATAAGCACATGTATATAGTGCACCACACAACACATCTCTATTCCACTATGTCGTTACTTTGTATAGCACCTTAATATCAGTCTTCATCGCATATAGGGCAACTGGATAAAGGCCGTGGTATGTGCTTTCCTGTTTGTGGGAAAGTGCATATAAAAGATCCCTTGTTGCATTAGAATTTTTTTAGCAGTTTCCTCTGATGATTACAAGTCAGAATGACCAAATGTTTGACATCCAATAGCTGATGATTAATTAATCAATGTGCTCTAGTGGTGTCGTTAAACAAAACAAACTTTCACTTTATATATAGCAGCTCAAGCCACCCCACCCCATCTTAGTGTTTTTAAGCTCTATCTCCTTCTTTAAGTGACATATCTGATTATTACTATTAATAAAATTGTATTAACTTAATGTAAAGTAGGGTCAGTGCATTTTATAAACATTTCCAAAGCCTTGACAAGGTCAGCTAAAAATCACTCTCCTTAAATGAAGGAAGAAAGGAATATGTAATTTGATCATGATGACACTGTATGATGTGTGGTTGGTCTGGGATCGATCAACATCGGCGGAGCCATTGAGCTATTTCTCATTCCAGCCAGTGCATCATGTCTGGTATATATATATCAAAGGGTGTGGTATGTGCTATACTGTCTGTGGAATGGTGCTATTAATGAAGACATGTAGCGGATTAACCTCTCTAAGACCTCAAGTCAATATTTCCAAATGTTTGACATCCAATAGTCAACGATTAATGAATCAAGGTGCTCCAGTGGTGTCGTTAAACAAAACAAATTATATATAACATACACTCAACACATTTTAATTATGGTTCTATGGCAAAGGACCTATGGTTAAGGACAACACCGATGAGAGAGGAGACCTGTTGCTGCTATGCAATGGGCTAGTCTTTTTGATTAGTAGCTGGACAGGATCTTTTATATTATGCAGCATCCCACAGACAGGATAGTACATACCACACCATTTGTTACACCAGTTTCGGAGAGGGTGCGGTGTAGCCCAATGGTAAAGCATTCACTTGATGCACCATCAGTATCGGTGGGACCATTGGGCTATTTCTTGTTCCAGCCAGTGCACCATGACTGGTATATTAAAAGTTGTGGTATATGTTATCCTGTCTGTGGGATGGTGCACATGCATAAAATATCCCTTGCTACTAATGGAACAATTTAGCATGTTTCCTCTTTAAGACAATATGTAAAAATTATCAGATGTTTGACATCCAATAGCCGATGATTAATAAATCAATGTGCTCTAGCGGTGTCTTTAAACAAACAAACTGACTTTTTAAAGCCATATATAGACACAACTGTGTACTCCCCCACCCCAACACGCACTTAACTTTTCTTTCATAGATGTAATTGGAGAGACATGGTTAAGATTTACCAACAATGTGCTACATGTATATACTCGCTCACTCCCGCTCTCACTCCCCAAGCCCATGGAAGATGAAAAGAAGTGAAACACCACAATCCATGTCCACTGTCAGATCCAGTTGCCATGGAATCCATCTCACTAGGCGACCCCGGAGGTCAGCGGGTGAAACATTCCCCCACTGATGAGCACATGGGTAGGAGAATGTTTCACTGGTTCATCACTTAATGAGTCTGGTGATTCTGTCAGGGTTAATTAGCGACGTATGTCTGTTATCAGGAATTCTGTATCATGATATATTGTGATATGTGTTTCCTGTATCACCATATGTATCATAATATATTATATACAGGGATGGGAATTGTTGAGCTGTAAAAAAAGACAGAGGAAATCTAGAGAGGTCCCGGAAAATCTGTTTTGTTTAACACCACCACTACAGAGCACACTGATTAATTAATCATAGACTATTGGATGTCAAACATTTGGTAATTCTGACACGCAGTTATCAAATGAAAGCACACGCCAAGGCCTTTGACCAGTTTTGGCAGCTATACAGGCCATTGCAATTGTCACCATACGTCCCCTGTTAAACAAGAATAATTTTCTTTGGTTGTTTTCTTTAACAACACCACTACAAGAGTACACTGATTAATTAATCATCGGCTATTGGATGTCAAACATTTGGTCATTCTGATGCACAGTCTTTAAAGAAAACCTGCTACATTTTAACTAATGTAGCAAAGAATCTTTTATATGCACTATCCCACAGGTAGCAAAAGCTTATACCACGGCCTTTAACCAGTCGTGGTGCACTGGTTGGAATGAGAAAAAAACCTAATAACTTGAATGGATCCACTGACTTGGTTCAATCCCGTGGAAAATGTTGATTTGTTTTTTGTTTTCTTTTAACAAGTTTATTACCTCAGAAACAAATACGATAGCATCACCGTTGAGACATGGACTATGACTTCTCTTACCTGCGGAAAATGCTAACAAAGCCAGCAAATTGAGGAGTCAGTTTGACGCTTGACCTCCCCCATTAACAAGACAAAGAAGCTCAACTGTCCGTGATGTGTGAAACTCGTGGGTTGGGCAATTTCCTAACGCTTCGTATCACTCCCTCCATCAGTGCACTGATGTGTTCCGTCTTTCCATATTGTGTTTGTACAACGGAGCAGTTTTAACAAGTGTTTAATTATCTCTCAAACTGCCACAGGGGTCAGGAATGTACTCCCCGACATTTTAAGAGGGATTGTCCTAGTTGAAAATCTGAAGTAGGTAAATTGGATACTGCTTAAATAGAAGTACGGGGTAGATACATGTATGTCTACATGTGGGACCAAGTTAGTTCTGTGTAAAATGTTGTTTATTGTTAAAACGTTACAGTGATGTTTGTCTTGTTTAATGACACCACTAGAGCACATTGTCAGTCTGACATAGATCTATTAAAACCATGAGCTATAAGGACGGATGGAGGGACGGAGGGAGGGAGGGGAGGGAGGGAAGGAGGAAGGAAGGAAGGAAGGAAGGAAGTGTTTTATTTAACAACACACTCAACACATTTGATTTACGGTTATATGGTGTCAGACATATGGTTAAGGACCACACAGATATTGAGAGGAAACCCATTGTCGCCACTTCATGGGCTACTCTTTTCAATTAGCAGCAAGGGATCTTTATCTTTTATGCACTATCCACAGACAGGATAATACATAGCACAGCCTTTGTTAAACCAGTTGTGGAGCACTGGTTGGAATGAGAAATAGCTCAATGGGTCCCCCAACGGGGACTGATCCTAGAAATACTGCACATCAAACAAATGGTTTACCAGTGGGCTACGTCCCACCCCTGAGTTAATGGATGTCAAACATTTGGTAATTCTGACATGTAGACTTATGTGGAAGTAAACTAGATCAACATGTAGGAAAAATGTCACAGGTAAAAACGTCAAGGAAATTTAACACAACTTGCTATATTTTTCCATTAGCAACAATAGATCTTATGTCATGTTTGATATATATACCAGATTACGGTAAATAAAATAGGTAATAATAGTTGACATTGTGGTCAGTCTAAGCCCACAGCTAAAAGCTGATGGGGAATGGCAGGTGTGTGGCACAAGACAGCCACACGAGACAAGCAGATGTTGCAGTTGGAGAGACAAGGACTGGGATGTGGAGGTAGACAGCGAAAGAAGTTGAAAGATAGGAGTTGCCAGATCGGGAAGAAATGAGACAGAATTCAAAGGAGAGAAAGGAAAGAGGGCAGTGGGGGAAAAAAAATTAGTCTACATTTTATCAAAACAATAAAATGCGAATATAAAAATAGAAACAATTAACATGCTTTATTATTTGCTTATGCTTTAATTATTATAGATCTTTCTGATAGTTTGAAATCATAAGTGACTAGTATATAGTGACTAGGCTAAATATTGTTAATGCTTAATTCTTTCTAAAAACAATTATTTATATGATCAAAATGTTTTTAATGTATTCACTGAATTAAGAATAGGCATAACTATGATGTATTTGACCACTTGCAGATGTTAATGCTGGTTTTACAATCATAAATATCTGTGTTACCATTTCTTGTTTGTGTTGATGCTTAATTCTTTCTAAAAACAATTGTTTATATGATCAAAATGTTTTTAATGTATTCACTGAATTAAGAGTAGGCAGAACTAGGATGTATTTGACCACTTGCAGATGTCAATGCTGGTTTTACAATCATAAATATCTGTGTTACCATTTCTTGTTTGTATTGCTGGTAACAATCAATATTACTGGCATTAACATTAGTAAATGATCCACTACCTGAGAATTAGCATTCGGAATTTCATTACTCATTTTCAAACAAATTAACACAATTCAGAGAAGAAAATAATCCCGATTGTTATTACTATTATTAGTATTATAATTATTAAATTTATTATTATTATTATTATTATTATTATTATTTTATTATTATTATTGTTATTATTATTACTATTATTACTCCTTTTACTTAAATAAAATGCTGATAATGACCCCATACTTTTTAAGTCCCTGTATAATTTCCAGATTTTTTGGTCCAATGTCTTCTTCATACATTAGTCTTTAAATAGAGGTAAAGTAGATATATCTGTATCAGTATGTCATGCAAACGAATGAACCAGAATCAATAAAATATTAGTTACCTTTCAACAGCTATACAGCATCAGACAGAAGAGAAAAAAGCCAAACTGTTCACTAGAAAAATACTTAGAAGATTACTCTATTACCTCCATTTAATTTTGCTGGTGCTCATAAATCTCTGGTGGAAAAATACTGCCAATAAAAAGAATCCTCCCAGGAAATATTCTGTTGTAAACTCTCACCGAACCATCAAGAGAGCTTTACAGCGGCCACAACAGGCAGTAAATGGCAGGTGATAATCATGTGCATTGTCCACATCCAATAATAACCCCCTCGTGTGCTATAACCTGATAGATATCACAAAAGACAGTAATTAGATGTCTGGCTGAATGCCTTTTAGGACTCTTTTGTCCAACAGGTCCTGATATATATAACAATAGGTTAGAGGTTTATAGCAGGAGGTAGAATGGAGAGAGATCAAATCACAATAACTGTGAGAGTGTTTCACTTTAAACCCGTCGGTCTGAAGAGCCACACAAAAAGCACAGGTATTCTTTTCATCCAGGTTAATATAAATAAAGGCGGTCTTTAAATTCACATTTATGTAAAAACTGAAAAATTATCCTGATATATTATTCTGATAAAAACAAATATTGAAAGGTGACCTTTTGGTATTTTGGTTTAAGCATAAATGTGGCCGCTAAATTATTCTAACACAATTTTTTTTTTTTAAACAGTCCAGTGACAGCCTTAAAAAATACCAGTGATATCAATTTACTGTTATCAGTTTTACCCTTGATTGCCTAAGACACTCTGTCATATAGGGGACGGGACGTAGCCCAGTGGTAAAAGTGATTATCTGATGCATGATCGGTCTATGATTAATCCCCATCAGTGGGCTCGTTGGACTATTTCTTATTCCACTACTTGTGAAACAATGGTCCTGGCATGTGTTATCCTGTCTGTGGAATGCTGCTTGTAAAAAAGTCCTTGCTGCTAATCAGAAAAAAGTAGCTTATTGTGTGGCAGCAGTGGGTTTCCTCTCTCATTATTTATGATAACATCAGGGCTCGAAACAGCCTATGGCCAGGTCGCCAAATGCGATCAATGGTCTGTTTGGGTGACTTAAATATTTTTGGGGGTGACTTAAATATTTCTCTGGGCGACTTAAATATATTTTTTTAAATGGTGTTAGTCACCCAAATAATATTATCTTCTTTAGAGCTATAAGATATGAGCCACTATTAATATTTGAATTCCACATTAAAATCTTGCCAACATGCATTACTATATTTTAGGGTCATCACATTTTTTGGCGAGTTTCGAACCCTGTAACATAACACTAATTAGAAAAAAACTTTTAATAACACCATTCAATAAATTTTGGAATTATAAGAAAATGAACTTGAGGCCGGTCAATTTTAATATTTATCAGAGAAACTATGAAATTAAAAGTACTTTTCAAGATGGTTTTCATGGGTTTTGACAAATTCAAAGGCTTTTTCATTCTGATCGGTCAGAACTGAAGCTTTTTTCAAACCTGTATGGACCCTTCCTTCTGTGATGAGCTAGCTACTGTGTATAGAAATGATACAAACTTCACAAACATGTCTCGTAAATGTATCACCACAACAATGCTTCTCAAATGTCTGACTGTTGAACTACACGGCACACTACCACAGCTATATACACGGCCTATAAAATTCAATACCACACGACTGATAGGCAGGCGGTCATCTCTTCACCTCTACGCTATAAATCCACTTCCATTTAATGGAGTCCGTGTGGAGTTACCCTGTTGGAACAGATGAGCCATTTACCACCCCAGTGTCAGACCCAGTTAGAACCAGTGAAATCTGAATACTGTAGTGTAAAACGCATTTAGAACCAGTGTAATCTCAATACTGTAGTGTAAAACGCATTTAGAACCAGTGCAGTCTGGAATACTGTACTGTAAAACGCATTTAGAACCAGTGTAATCTTAGTACTGTAGTGTAACATGCATTTAGAACCAGTGCAGTCTGAATACCGTACTGTAAAACGCATTTAGAACCAGTGCAGTCTGAATACCGTACTGTAAAAAGCATTTAGAACCAGTGGAATCTCAATACTGTGGTGTAAAACACATCTAGAACCAGTGGAATCTCAATAATGTGGTGTAAAACACATCTAGAACCAGTGGAATCTCAATACTATGGTGTAAAACACATCTAGAACCAGTGGAATCTCAATACTGTGGTGTAAAACACATCTAGAACCAGTGAAATCTCTATACTGTGGTGTAAAGCACATCTAGAACCAGTGAAATCTCTATACCATAGTGTAAAACGCATCTAGAATCAGTGAAATCTGAATACCGTAGTGTAAAACAAATCTAAAACTGGACAATGAGGCAGGTGGCGACACAGTAATTGCTAAGAGAGAAACACATGAAAAGGTTGGCTGGTTATACATGTATTGATCATGAGATTAGTGAATATATAGAGTGGGGGGTGAGGGGATTGCATTCATAGATTATGTACAAAGGCTTAAGTGGTACCTATATTAAAAGGATTCCATAGAATTAAATTTCACGCATACCTTAAACTTCTTTAGAGCACTGTGATAAACATTGCACAGGTGCAACTATAGTTTTACAGAGAAGAAACCTGCTACATTTTTCCATTAGTGACAAGGGATCTTTTATATGCACCATCCCACAGACAGGATAGCACATACCACAGCCTATGTTATACCAGTCGTGGTGTGCTCATTGGAATGACAAATGGTCCAATGAGCTCACCAATGAGAATCGATCCCAAAATGACTGCGTATCAAGTGAGCACATTACCACTGGTCTACGTCCCGCTGCTCCATGTTTCAATGACCTAAGATTTATTGCTAGTGAGACCGGCCTCAGTGGCGTAGTGGTTAGGCCATCGATCTACAGGCTGGTAGGTACTGGGTTCGGATCCCAGTCGAGGCATGGGATTTTTAATCCAGATACCGACTCCAAGCCCTGAGTGATTGGTCCGCAAGGCTCAATGGGTAGGTGTAAACTACTTGCACCGACCAGTGATCCATAACTGGTTCAACAAATGGCATGGTTTGTGCTATCCTGTCTGTGGGAAGCACAAATCAAAGATCCCTTGCTGCCAATCGGAAAGAGTAGCCCATGAAGTGGCAACAGTGGGTTTCCTCTCAAAATCTGTGTGGTCCTTAACCATATGTCTGACACCATATAACCGGAAATAAAATGTGTTGAGTGCATCGTTAAATAAAACATTTCTTTCTTTCTTTCTTATTGCTAGTGAGAAACTGATGTAAATGCGAAGCTTTAATATTAAATTTTAATGCAAAAGTTGATGCTGTCAACCTCCACTATTGGAAAATTAATATCTGTACATATCTCTTCTTTTTCCCCCCCCATAAAGATGTGAAAATAAATACGATTGCTAGACACCAGTTAAATTGTACCAGTCTTGAAAAAAAATGAATCGGAAGAAAGGAAAAAAGATTAGGCTTTTGCCATTTGTAAGTACAAAGATATACAGCATACAAAACAGATCAAGATTACAATGTCTCAGCTTGGTAGACAAAACCTGAACTAGCCTTGAGAAAGAAAAAAACAGATTTTATCTCAGGGGTTCTTCACAATGGGGAGTATCATATATGGGTCCTACAGAGTAATATTACAACCACCATGGGCTGTGTCCACACACATTTGAGTGGTGGACAGAACTTTCAAGGACTGCAGCTGAGAATGAGGAATACATCTCGTTCATTATAACTTCTGTGTCATGCTTATATTCAATCAACTACAGATACACTTTAAGCATGCTGTCCCTGGCATGTCCCATCACCTATCTCACTACTTTGTTATGGATGGATGGACATAAAGACGCACAGACAGACGGACAGATTGATGGATGAATGGAGGGAGGGAGGGAAGAAGGGAGGGATAGACGGATGGATGGATGGGTTTGTGGATGGATGAATGGATGAATGGATGAATGAATATTGGATGGATGGATGGATGGACAGACAGACAGACAGACAGACGGACGGATGGACAGACGGACATATGGATGGATGGATGGATGGGTACTGGATGGATGGATGGACGGACAGACAGACAGACATATAGATGGATGGATGGATGGATGAATGGATGAATGAATGGATCGGTATTGGATGGATGGATTGACGGACAGACGGATGGATGGATGGATGGATGGATGGATGGATGGGTTTTGGATGGATGGATGGATGGATGGATGGATGGATGGATGGATGGATGGATGGATGGACGGACGGACGGACGGACGGACGGGTGGATGTAAGGACAAACAGATTGAAAGGACAGATAACAGATGGATGGATGAATGAATGGACAAACACTGACAGCTGGACAGACAGAACAAAAGCTACACTTCTAACCTTGGTATGTGGTTACTTGTATCACACATTGAAAACATAATTACAATAGACGGATGACCGGCTGAATCAACATGACAAAACAAATATATATCAACGCCAGGTAAACTTCACAGAAGTACCTAAGTCAAAGATTAAAGCCTAATTAGTGACAGACGGATGGACAGTTGAACACACATGGCACTTAATTAGCGACAGACGGATGGACAGGCTCAACGGACATGACAATTAGTGAGAGATGGATAGAAAGTCAAATAGACATGACAAAACAAATATACTTCGCTGCAAAAGTTTAGATTCACTTAAAATAAGATACATAAAATGGCGCGCATATAAAGAATGAAAAAAGAAACAAGATGTATCGAATCTGAAAGGTTTAATAACAATATTAAACTTCTAAAAGACCATGATACTGAATTTTTTTCTCTTCAAAATTAGGCACATAATTGACATTTTTAAAAAAGACACATTTCACTTTCAATGGGTGTCATTTGATAGCGAATTAATTGAGTAAAAAGTTAAATGTCAAACATTAATATCGTGTATGTCCACCCACTGCCTCTATGCCTCTATGCAACGTCGTCGCATACCCCGGATGAGCTTTCCAATTTGGCATTGATCAATATTTTGCCACTCC
>JAECMU010152043.1:0-19070 GCA_016106625.1 Dracogyra subfuscus | reverse complement strand
TGCACTGTTTGGATTGGGAAAACAATATCAGAGAATGGGTCCACCAAGGACATTCAATCCAGTGACAAAAGTGCCTTAGATAAACACTCTACCGATTAAGCTAGAACCCATCCCACAGAACAGAATAAAGCACACAAAAAAGGAGATGATTTATATGCACTTTTCAACAAAAGGAATGGTATAAACGAAAGAAATGTTTTATTTAACAATGCATTCAACACATTTCGCTTATGATTATATGGCACAAGACATATGGTTAATGACCACACATATATTGAGAGAAGAAACAGCAAGGGATCTCTTATATACTAGTTGTGGTGCACTGGCTGTAATGAGAAATAGCCTAATGGGCCCACCGATGAGGATTGACAGAACAGTACATACCACAGCCTTTGATATGGTATAATACCATGACCATGGCCTTTGTTACACTAACTGTGAGGCAATGGTTAGAATGGGATAAAACATCAGATTGGTGAGTGAGTGATCCTCCGAATCATCGTACCTCAGGTGAATTCTCTGGACTACATTAATCCCATTCCAGCCAGAGCACCACAACTGGTACATCAAAGGTCGTGGTATGTGCTATCATGTCAATGAGATGGTGCATATAAAAGATCCCTTGCTACTAATGGAAAAATATAGCTGGTGTCTTCTCTAAGAGTACCGTATATATGTCAAAAACTACCAAATTTGTTTGGCATCCAATAGCCAATGATTTATAAATCAATGTGCTCTAGTGGTGTTGTTAAACAAAACATAACATTGATCCCGCAACCTTGACATCAATACAAGCTGGAAAGAAATACAGGCAAGGATGCTCATAAATTATTTGTAATGCCATACACTCTGGATTAACTATTGATTTTCTTCAACCTCTATCAAAGCATACCTGTTGTCCAACAATGGCTATATATATAAAGCCACTAGTCGCTCATCCCAGTCAATATTTACTCGGTGTTTGAATACAATCAGATTGTCATGTCATGACAACACACTATAAAAGCTTTCCTTTTTTTTTTAAATAACTGACTTTTTTTTTTTAAACACAGGAGTATTTTTCACTATTAGAGCGTTGAAGATGACTGAAAGAAAGAAAGAACGAAATATTTTACTTATGATGCACTCAAAACATTGTATTTACAGTTATGTGGTATAAGACACATGGTTAAGGACCACACAGATAGAGAGAGAAAACCCATTGTCGCCACTTCATGAGCTATTCTTTTCGATTATCAGCAAGGTATCTTTCATATACACCATCCCACAGATGGGGTAGTACATACCACAGCCTTTGATATACCAGTCATGGTGCACTGGTTGGAACAAGAAATAGCTCAATGGGCCCACCGACGGGGATCGATCCCATATCAACCGAGCATTCAGCGAGTGCTGTACCACTGGGCTATGACTCGCCCTAAAGATAATTGAAGTCAGACACTATACTTTGACTTTATAGTCCAGATTATCCATTTGTGTACATCCAAGGGTTTCTGGTTATTCTGGTGTCTCTAATTACCACCAAATGAAGTTTTCATATTTTAAAAAACTCATGTACATCTGAGAAGTAACAGTTCCCATTGCTTGGACCAGCCCCTCCCCACCCGCACCACTCTCAACCCCCCCCCCCCCATCTGTAACTGTAGTAAATGAAATTATTTTAATGTAATATTTTGTAGCCATGTAAATTCAAGGTATAATCTTTACATTTTACAAGAAAATTAAATAAATATTTTGGTCATTATGTAACTTTAAGATCGATTGCCCAACTGTGGACAATTACCAAAAAATAAGACAATATTTTCCAAGAACACGAATGGATAAATGAATGAATGAATGAATGAATTAATTAATGTTTAACAACACCCCAGCACAAAAATACACATCAGCTATTGGACGTCACAAGAAGGTAAGTATAAAGAACTGTGCAAAAATACAAATATCACAGATAGATCAAATTAAAATTTAGTGTAAAAGTTAGTATTCAGAAGAAATTGTAAAAGCAAAATGATTCCATCACATTACGTTGGCAAAATATATCTAGGACACAGATACAAACAAGACAGGTTAATGATGTACCTTATTGGATTTATTCTGTAAATGGAATACCCTATTCATTCTGAACAGGACAAAGCTAATGTATACCTACTTCACTCATCTTTATGTTTATCCTCCAGTTTAACAAAAAGAGCAAGAAATCATCTTTATTCTCAACTTTCAGTATGCTCAGTTCACCAAGCAAGCATTTTACACTACAGCACATGGGCATCTTCAAAATACATGATTTCATCCTTGCAATTATAAAGGGCATGCTACACGATACGATAGAATCGGACAGAGTCAATCGTACAAGTCACTGGCACGAGTCAATCGGATTGATTGAATCGGACATGTTGCCACACGGTACTTGTCAATCGTATGAAATGTGACGTCATTGAAAAATATCCATCCTGTAGCCATGGTAAACAATGTTGTGTATTGATAAGAAGACGGCTGTTGTAATGTCTCTGTATTTATATAAATGACTGGACACACCCAACAAAGAGTTGTGCCACTGATACAACTCTGTGAGCTGTTGGGTCTGTACCGACAACAAGTGAACAGAGTTTTCCGCCATTACACCCAGAACATCATTATCTGCGCCACGATCTGATTGGTCAACATCCCCAAACATCCAATTCAATCGTATGAAAACAGAACAAATTCTAAACTTCGACTTGTACAAGTGACTTGGGCCGATTCAATCGTATGACATGCCACAAGTTACAATATGCTTGTTGGCGTTGCGAGTGACTCGTACAAGTCACTCGTATCATGTAGCAGGGCCTTAAGACATTTCCTGTGGTTGTTTTTTCTATCAAATATGGTCGATATTTCGTTGAGTGAAGTCTGTAATTATATCCCATGAGTGGTGCTTGCATAACGATGTGATATGACACTGCAGACTTCACTTCATGAGTTATTGATCATATCTGACAAAAGAAAAATAATTTTTTTGTTCATTACATAACTGTTAGCAATTGACCTTTTTCCCGCAGAAAAACAAAAGCAACAGCAAGTTGATAGATGCCATCAAATGCCTGTGATTAGTACTCTCTAAAACACACATATTCCATCATGAAAATGCCAGGTAGTTTCCATGTTGGGTGGGTGGGGGAAAATAATAAAAACAAATTAATAATAATAAAAATTTCTATATTATTAGCAGACACTAATATCTTGCTGAACATTTTTTATTCATTAATTTAAAGTGAACTTCTCAAAGATTTTGATATAAATAAAAATGAAACATGAACTACGACCCAGCCTTGTAGTAATTTGAAACAAGCCATCTGCCATTTGGCTCCATTAAGTTTGGCAATTTTCACAAGTTGAATTTTGTTTAATTTCTTATGAAAATAGAACAACAGTAAATAAATAAAATATTTTGTATTTAGAACTACAGCAGTCACACAAGGGAGTAGATAAAAGTGGTCGCTTAATTAAGACAGGTGGCCGCTGATTACAGGTTGCTACATATAGCCTTTAAAACATGTTGTTTCTTGTTTTAGCGTCTTTACTGCTAATTAATGGATGTGTGTTTCACAGTTCACTATAAATAAACTTTTGACATGTCTAATTCAGGAAAAACTGCAAATGCAATTAACCGTTTTCAACAAGTTTGTTTTCTCTTTCCATTTAATTATTTAATTTCTAGTTCATTCTGTGTGTTGTCATAGTAAGTGAATCTACAAATGTCAAGCGTAGCCTGTCCAGTGGTAATTAGATGCTTTTAGTCATACTTTCTTAATTGATACACAGTACAGATGTCGGGATTGAATGGGTGCTAGTATTCCTGAAGGTGTGAAAATCGGTTATTTGCCACACCTTATCGCTGTCGGGTCAGGTCAGGTCAGGTCATAGGGTTTAAGGTGCACATTCAGAACAAGCTACGCACGCCTGTCCAGGACAGAAAGGTTATCGCTGTTGTTAAATATTCCTTTTATATAAGAGTAAACATTTACTGTGGCCGCTTAATACAGGTATTTTAGCGATTTGTGATAGAATTTGGGTAGCTGCTGGCCATGTTAGACAGGTGACCGCTTATTACAGGTGCATTTACGTTATACATCATTTGGGAGGGAAAAAAATGGATACTTAAGGCAGGTGATTGTAGAAAACAGGTGGTCACTAGGACAGGTTTGACTGGGTGACTGGTCAAAACCCCCTCCGGTCAAAACCCCCTTAGTCAGAACCCCCTCAGTCTAAACCCCCTTCAGTCAAAATCCCCTCCAGTCAAAACCCCCTTATTTAGGAAATAACTATAAGAAATGACAAAATAATTAATACCCAAAATATTTATTCACGCTTGCATATGATAACATTTGATTGCATAGACTTTCGTATAGGTCATAGTCCATTAGATCGCATTTAGATCTATTTCCATCTGATGCAGTGTCTGATGCCTTTGAGAGTATCTATCTCTAAGATCAAACATTTTGTAAAAACTACAATTCTAACTCTATGAGTAGCTTCACTGAAAGCCTAAAGTCTATGTAGTGTAACATGCACTAAATAACAACATAAATAAATATATTTCAGATAATTATTCAAAAGAGATTAAAACAATTATTCATCTATGTTAATATTATACCAACTTTACCACTATAAATACCAAACAATAATAATAAGAGGGGGTTTTGACCGTCTGACTATTTATTGTATGGGGTTTTGACTGGAGGGGGTTTAGACTGAGGGTTTTTTGACCGAAGAGGGTTTTCACCTGGATTCGTTTGACTGTATAGTGGTGGGAATCAGATGACATTATGTGATTAATCACCACCTTTTCACAAACCAATAAATGATGAATTAATCATTAATTAAATATACAGTGCAATGCTTTGGGGAATAAAAATGTATTTCATACTATTATGGCAGCCACGTTGGACATGCAGTATGTCTCTACATTCACCCATTTGTTTATTAAAGTATCACATGACACCATTTTATACCTAAATTTTTACTTGACATCCATGGCATTGACTTTAGGAATTTTTGTGTCGTTTTACAAAACACATGAGGGAATGTTCATCTTATTAAACCATGTTAATTTCAAAAGAGTAATACTATACAATTACATGTATTGGTATTTATTCAAATGAATATATCTATTTTGTGTTATGAAATGTTATGGGTCAGGAAAGGGGTGTTTGTCAAGTGCTACGTATTAATTTCAAAATCTATCTGTATATAATAATAAACAGAAGGAATATCTACATTCAGATTGGGAATGTTTTAGTTTAAAATTGAGAATAAAAAATGACATACCGGTACAAATGAAACATTTTGTGAATGGTAAGGAATAATGCCAGTTATTGGAGTCTAGAAAATTTAATATGGGTGATAAAACCCTGCATGATCTTATTAACATGAATAAATATCAGGCTTAGCAAGCTTATGAGACTGTAATATACAGAAAAACCTCTCAAAACCAGACCCTCTGTAAACTGGAGTTCCCTCAAAACCAGACATATTCCACGGTCCTTGTTTAAAAATGAGTACAGAAATTAACTAGACTAGATACCTCTTAAAACCGGAATATTTTACTTGTTTCACTGTACTTCACTGTACTTTACTGTACTTCAAGCCATACTAGAAAACTATGAAATAATATAATATGTAACTTTTTATTATACTGTTATTACGATTTTTAGGTTCAATATTTTCATACAGTGTAAACTTTTCTTTTTCCTTTTCATGAAATATTTATGTTTTGTACATGTATAATTTTATTTCATATTTGTAACACCTATGAACAATTTACAGTTAGTAAAGTATACAATGTATGTATAGGAAATACAAAAACAAAGCCCCACAAAAAGCCCACCCAGATTAAAAGTGTTTCATTTACTCTGTATTGTACTCATGTTACTTGATTATTAGTCTCATTAGGCAATTAAAGGGACGTTCCTGAGTTTGCTGCAATTTTAAAGATGTGATCGACTAACAGACTTTTTAACAATTGTAATTACATATCAAATATATTTTTCTTCATAAAATATCAGTGGCTCTATATTAAATGTGTTTCTAATCATTCTAATATTTGTATTAGGATAAAATTTCATTTTATTTTCTCAAATACGTTTTGTTTGTACATACAAAATTATTTGAAGACAAATTCCATTTTGGGCTTTTTACAAATATAAAGATGACCAGAAACACACTGAATATACAGACACTGATATTCTAAACAAGAAAATATATTTAATATGTAACTTTAATCGTAGAAATATTTCATTAGTGGGAAACATCTTACAATGCAGCAAACGGAATGTCCCTTTAATCAGCCAAAATGATCATGCCAGCAAAAGTCAACAAACCCAACTCCTTGGGACATTACCAACTAAAACGCAGTTGAATAAACATAAACCAGTAGTTTTTTGTTTGGTTTGGGATTTTTTGTTTTGTTTGGGGCTGGGTTGGGTTTTTTTTTAGGGGCGGGGGAATTGTTTTGCGGGTTTTGTTTTTACATTTCAGTAAACAAAAACCTAAATCAATCAATCAATCAGTCAGTTGACCAGCTGGAAAAATATCTGCCCGGTCCCTCCCCCCTTTCACTATTCTAGCCCTAACCATAACAAGGGGGGGGGGGGAGGACCTGGAAAATATTATACAGACCAGTCCTTACATTCACCTAATATTATTAAAAATAAGTTTTAGCATGTCTGTGCATATATTTACTCATATTTCCAAGGGACATATTAATGTGCCCAGATATGGAGTATAAACAGTGGAATAAAACCATTGTCAAGCTGATAGACTTTCCGTCCTAACAGCACAGTATTTTGTTGTAAACAATACAAGTAGAGTTGACCAGATCTGGGTGAAGGCTAGCAGGTCTGAATCACAAATCAACAATACCATTAGTTACACAAACGCAGACGCCAACACTACATTCAGGCACATTTGTACACTCGACAAAACCCAATATCGTGCCAACTCGTTTAGTGTTTAGCATGTGACTTACAGTCCAACCTGCAAAACAGGGACCGATAGTCCTTTCCAGCCTGCATGAACATTGTCTTGTTTTTTAAAACCATTTCAGTTTCATTTGACAGAAAAAGTAAAGTAGAAGTGTTTTGAAAAATGGCATAAAAAACCCAGATTATACTGCATACCATAGTAAGAAATTGACATTTATTTCTGGGAAGGACTACAGTAAAGTAAAACCTCTCTAACTCAGACACCCTTCGTACCAATGAAACTTTGGTTTTAAGGTGTATTTGGTTTAGACAGGTTACGTTCTCTGCTAATTTAAAAAAAATAAAAAATAGACCATGAAAAACATCTGGTTTTGAGATAATTCCAGTTTTAAGAGGGTTTGGTTTCAAGAGGTTTCACTGTATACAACAATCAGCTATATACAAAGGACACTCCAGAACAGGTCCTTTACAAATTAATTTACGATTATTTTACATGTATATAAAAGGAACCTGGTTTTACAAAGTTCATGTTTTTGTAGATCTGTTTGCCATTTATACACTGATTTCACTGTAACTAAGCATGTATTGATTGTATATCGATGTATATATAGGGTAAACGTTTGGCAGCTATATAATTAGTCCGTTTATGGTATACATGCTGTAACGTGGTCAACAAATTATTCAGCCAACATCATAAGTCATGATGATATTAGTCATTATTAGTCGTTAGAAGTTATTGGTTGTTATTAGAAGTTATTAGTCATAGTTCCATGATTGTAATATTTTATTATTTAAATTATTTAAAACCATTATTGTACATGTATGTTGTACGTCTACTGTAGACTGAATATTACATTTTAAAAACACAAAAAAGATTCACAATTTTCAATTAACAGACAAACATGCATGTACCAGGAAAAACATTTTAAAACTACATGTTGTTATTAGTAATAAATATTACATAATTATTATAAATGCCACATCAAAATTTAAATTTAACTACTATACATAAAATACTTTATAACGTATGTCGCCCCCGCCTGCTACCGATCCTGGTCGGACTGCTGGTACTCCCTTGCACCTGCCAGTGCAGGCGATCCCTCCTTCTTCCCCCCACCCCCCCAACTTTCTGTCTTGGATAAAAGAGCTTGCTACGCTAGCACTTGCACCCATGACAGGCGTGCACTACAACAGCTTGCTCTGAATGTGCACGTTAAACCCTATGACATGACATGACACATGTAAAACAGAAAAATAACATTAGATCTGTTTTTAATAAAATATAATTTTGATGAATATAAAATGAACTTAATGTGCTTTTGATATAGTAGTTGTGGAGCAGTGGCCAGAATGGTAATGAAAAAACCCTAAATGGATTTATACCAATCAAAGGGTGATAAATTCTCTGATCCATCACACCCCAGATAAGCCAGAATAAATTTGTTTCTTTTTGTTTAACAACACCACTAGAGCACACTGATTAATTAATCATCAGCTGTTTGGATATCAAATTGTGAAATGTAGTCTTCAGAGGAAACCATCTCCATTTTTCCATTATCTTGCAGCAAGGGATCTTTTAAACGTGCACTTTCCCAGGACAGGACCACACATACCATAGCCTTTGGTGTTTTGGGGGCACAGGTTGGGTTTCTCATGGATGTTCGTTTACCAGCCTCGGTGGCATCGTGGTTAGGCCATCAGTCTACAGGGTGGTAGGTACTGGGTTCGGATCCCAGTCGAGGCATGGGATTTTTAATCCAGATACTGACTCCAAACCCTGAGTGAGTATTCCGTGAGGCTCAGTGGGTAGGTGTAAACCACTTGCACTGACCAGTGATCCATAACTGGTTAAACAAAGACCATAGTTTGTGCTATCCTGCCTGAGGGAAGTGCAAATAAAAGATCTCTTGCTGCTAATCGGAAAGAGTAGCCCATGAAGTGACGACAGTGGGTTTCCCCTAAAAGTTTGTGTGGTCCTTAACCATATGTCTGATGCCATATAACCATAAATAAAATGTGTTGAGTGTGTTGTTAAATAAAGCTGTTTTTGCCTCATGAACATTCGATCCTATAACAAACCACCTCTTACTGAACCAAATCTCACACCATGTACAATGTACCATCTAAGAGAAATGCAAATTCTTTGCAGGCTATTTTCATCTTCACAAGATTTGATAAATCCACTAGCTCTCAGTTCCAGCTAGTTAATTTGGAACATAGGCTAGTGGAAATTATCAACTGCATTACTATAATATATACGGCATTTGGAATATGAGCTAGCGAAATTATCAATTGTATTACTATAATATATACGGCATTTGGAATATGAGCTAGCGAAATTATCAATTGTATTACTATAGTATATACGGCATTTGGAATATGAGCTAGCGAAATTATCAATTGTATTACTATAGTATATACGGCATTTGGAAAATGGGCTAGCGAAATTATCAATTGTATTACTATAATATATACGGCATTTAGAAAATGGGCTAGTGGAAATTATCAACTGTATTACTATAATATATGGGGCATTTGGAATATGGGCTAGCGAAATTATCAATTGTATTACTATAATATATACGGCATTTGGAAAATGGGCTAGCGAAATTATCAACTGTATTACTATAATATATATGGCATTTGGAATATGAGCTAGCGAAATTATCAATTGTATTACTATAATATATACGGCATTTGGAAAATGGGCTAGCGAAATTATTAACTGTATTACTATAATATATACGGCATTTGGAATATGGGCTAGTGGAAATTATCAACTGTATTACTATAATATATGGGGCATTTGGAATATGGGCTAGTCTAAATTATCAACTGCAGGGCACAATATTTCACGCGAACCGTCGTTCTGTTCGCGTGTTGGTTACGCAAAATTAAATTTATGTGAACCGCAAATCGGTTACGTCATGACCTGTAAACGTTCAGAAATTAAAACTTGCAAACTTCACGATTACAGGAAGTTTATTCATGCAGACAATGATATTCAGACAAATGTTTTAGACAGATTTTTAGATACTAGTACTTGATGCGCAGTAAACAATGTTATATTGCAACAGTTGTAACTTGCGACTAGTCTACACTATTTAAAACATTTTAAAGAAATGTGCTCGGACCGCTTGGGACGGCTGCTATTTTATCTCTAAAGGAATACATGTAGACATACTATTGGATTGGCTATAATTATACATATGTCAAAAACAGTTTAAACGTAAACAGAAATCCAAAAGTGTCAATTTTTTTTTAATACTAACATCGCATAATGATCTTAGAAAAACCCAAACATTTGGAATGTCACTGTAGTATATAAGTACCATCGATAAAGTGAAAGTAACATAGCCACGGGGGGCGGGGGGCAAAAAGGAATCCCTCCAAATGTTTATGTATCTATTTCATATGCATGTGCATAATGCAAACACTAAATCTGAGAATAGTTCGAAGCTGTCTGTAATTGTTCTATAAAATATCCTCTTAAAATTGACTCGAAAAAAATAAAAAAAAGTTTCCGAAAAGACTTAGAATGCATCTACAGGCATCCTGAGTTTCAAACTGTCCACAGGGGGAGACCTCCCGAATCCCCCCGCTACGTCCTGTATTTTGTTTCAGTACTGGTACTCATATTCAGTTCTTTTATAATATTGTTAACTTTAGCAAGCATTAAAGACATTAGTAAAATGTTTTCTTTTGTATTTGTTTTAACTTTATGTTTGAGATAAAAACTATGTATTTAAACTATTTAAATGTAATTTTGAGGTAACCGATCAGATAACCCACGGGTTATGCAATTATAATTCACGTAACCAAACAATTGGTTACCTAGGTAAAAACCACGTGAACCGACTTCCTGTTACCTCAGATTTCGAAATATTGTCCCCTGAACTGTATTACTATAATATATGGGGCATTTGGAATTTGAGCTAGTGGAAATTATCAACTGTATTACATTCTATTTATTACCCCTGCAGGCACTCATAACAGGAAAAACAAAAATCATAATTTCTCACTCAGAAATTATCATGCATTGGTTTAATGTACAATACTACTGTATGATTTGTTGCCAACAAACCAATCACCTTGTTGGTACTAAATATATGATGTCATCACGATTTGGCAAAGCCCACACAAAGACATCACAGTTTAAAGCATTTGCATTTACATCTTTCTGGTTTCAGTGTTAAAACTTGTAATAAAATGGTAATTTAATGCAATTCATTATAGATTTTATTTTAAAGAATAAATAGAACCGTGGGTTTTGAAAATTAAAATACAAAGTTAAAGCAATACCCAGAACAGTAAAGTAGTTTACGTTGTTTCTGTATATTCATGGACATGTAGCCGATACAGGCTATATCAAAATTTATATAAAGGCTTTAAAAAAAAAAAAAAAACTCAGCTAAGGTAATAAATTAAATAGCCAAATCGGTACCAGTTATTATAAAATGTATGTCCTTCATGAAATAATTTTCACTTGTCACTCATTAAAGCTCATGACAAAGAAAAATTATTTCAATCCAGACATAAATTTTATAATAACTGGTAACTTGTTTATTATCCTCTATACATGTATATGGGGCACTGTAGCCAAAGCTGTGAGTTCCAGTGACGTTTTCAAACATTTGTTGAACACTGATATTCAGTATGATTGCAGAGCATATGTAATAATAAAAATATGTTCAGAAAGCAAATTCCTCACAGTAAGATATAAACATAATCATCAGGTACTGGATGTTAAACTGGATCGATGAAGCAGGATACAATATTTCATGTGAACCACGATTCTGTTCACATGTTGAAAAAAAGTTGTTTTTAATGACACCACTAGAGTAAATTGATTCATTAATCATCAGCTGTTGGATGTCAAAGATATGGTAATTTTGACACAGATATAAAGAAAGAAAAAAATGTTTTATTTAACGATACACTCAACACATTTTATGTACAGTTATATGGCGTCAGACATATGGTTAAGGACCACACAGATTTTGAGAGGAAACCTGCTTTTACCACTTCATGGGCTACTCTTTCTGATTAGCAGCAAGGGATCTTTTATATGCACCATCCCACAGACAGGATAGCACATACCACAGCCTTTGATATACCAGTCGTGGTGCACTGGCTGTGACGAGAAATAGCCCAATGGGCCCACCGACGGGGATCGATACCAGACCGACTGTGCATCGAGCGAGCAGACATAAAGAGAAAATCCACTAAATTTTTCCATTAGCAGCAAGGCATTAGACAGGATATCACATACCACGGCCTTTGATACACCAGTCATGGTGCACTGGCTGGAATGAGAAATAGCCCAATGGGCCCACTTACCACTGAGCTACATCTCGCTCACTGTTCACATGTTGATTATGCAACACTAATCTCAGGTGAACGACCAATCACTCACCTGTACATAGTGAACAGATATCATGTAAAATTAAAACCTTGCAACAGTGCTAGACAAATTGTTGGACACTCGATGTGGAGCACATCAGTAGTTAAATATATGAATACCATCTCATTGAAAAATCAGTTAATTTAAAATATTTTGAATGTTTTGTACAGAACCACTGAACAAGTGTGTTAGGTACTGACATAGCCAAAAGAGCCATGGTTCTCCAAATCATACCTATTTTCCCCCCAAAAAAACACGTTTATATTTTCCTGTCTTAGTGTCATTCCATAACATATAGGGCCTCCATGAGTCCAAAATATTGGACTTGTGTACTTGAGGGTCAAACTCGATCCATACCCGAGTACCCGACACCTACACTCAATTAAGGAATAAAGTAAATAACATTATGCAATCTGATTAAAATTAGCTCTACTGGGACTAGCCAGTAGATCTAACAGCATTGCATGGCCTGCCATGTCCAGGTGACATTTCATCTATAAATAACAATTTAAATATTGACCATATTCTTATTCTTATTCAATATTGTTTAACGTGCACATTCAGAGCAAGCTGTTATAGCGCATTCATATATTTGACCAATTACACTTCGCCTTTTATAGCGTTATTCAGGAGCATACAAATTCTAAAAATACCGGGAGAGACTATTTATGCCATAGGCGAACTTGTTGTTCTATTTCAACATAGAAACAGAGGGAAAGTGCAGTGATAAACTTTGGATTGTATACTAGTATAAACAGATTGTATAGCTATACCATAATTTTTGTTAAAAAAAAAAAATTGTGTGTCTTGAAACAAATTTTATATAAAAGTTCATATTGCAATTAATTTCCGGAATACTTCGTAATTCTCCCGAATCATTTCGTATACCCTCGGCATAACTCCAAATGTTTTCAAATTCACTGGCAGGATTTTGCAAGTAAAGTTTTGATTGGTCGAATGAAAGGTCAACTGGACACGAGCTCAAACGGGCTGCTGTTAGATCCACATGTAATAGTGGAGCTAATTTTAATTAAATTGAACATTATGCATCTTAATTCCAGTGCTGAACATTGATGGCAAATAATGCCATTGTATTGCATTTAGAAACAGGTTGATATGTTCAGTGCAGTGCCATCCGGGCAAGTAGTGACAGCACTTTCACTTGCCCGGCTCTATTTTTACTTGCCCAAATAATATTTCCTTAAAGAAAACCAACAATATTGCAACAGATTATAAGAGAAACCACGAAAAAATAATTATTCAGTTGCCAGGTGGGCAACCTTACTGTGGATTTTCAGTCACCCGTCGTTGTTTTTAGTCGCCAGTGGCGATCGGGCTACTGTTACGTTCGAACCATGTCAGTGTTGTGACGGACGGCCAGTTTAAAAAGATAAACTAGCGCATGAGCATATTGAGTAACTTATATCGTTGATTATCTACTGCTGAAATTAGTGTCCTACATTGTCTATTGTATTATAGTTGATCACTGTTTTCCACTTTGTACGGGTACTCTTGTCCTGTGAATGGACTCGAGTGTTGCTGCACTCAACCCGTGCCCGAGTACTCGTGGAGACTCTAATAACGTGTTTCATAGACAATGTGTTTGGACCCACCTCCAATGTGTTTGGACCCACCTCCAGTGTGGTTGGACCCACCTCCAGTGTGGTTGGACCCACCTCCAATGTGGTTGGACCCACCTCCAATGTGGTTGGACCCACCTCCAATGTGGTTGGACCCACCTCCAATGTGGGTGTCCTACCTCCAATGTGGTTGTACCCACCTCCAATGTGGGTGTCCTACCTCCAATGTGGTTGTACCCACCTCCAATGTGGGTGTCCCACCAAATATAAAAGCGAAGAATGGGTTACTTGCTGGTTATGTAAAATAATTCACATAACCGAAGTTTGAAACAATCAGGTTGCCTATAGTTCCTCCCACAGGGAAAAGCCTTTTTTCTTACTATGAAATTTACTACAAAGAATTTATTTCTGAGCCGACTGATTTCTAAATTACACACAAAAGCAATACTCTTTGTTTTTGTTATTTCCACAACACTTTCAGTCTTCTTCTTACATCAACCCAAACTGAAATTATTTACTCCAAAAAAATATTTATGTTGGAGAATTTAATGGACTACATGTAAAAATCACATGCACTAACCTCCTGTAAGACCACTACACCCTCTTCTCTCCCACTAACCACTAACACCCTGTCCTATGCCCCATTCCACAAAGTGATCTTAGACCTAAGATCACCATAACTGCACAGATAACATCTGCACTTTATGGAATGGGGCCCTGGACAGACAGCCCAGATAGTTGAGGTGCATGCCCAGGACAGCGTGCTTGAACCATAATTAGATATAACCATAAAAATAAGTTTAAAGAAGAAGAAGAGGAAAGCCAGGAAAGACTGGGCAGACTGTTTTCTAAGTTACACACAAAAATAACCTGGTTTTGGCCAAAACAAAACTGGACTGACCTGGTGGGCTGTACGAGGATGTCCACCATCCCCCGACTGAGTGCCGAGTCCACCTGGACATCGGCCAGTGATTCATCCTCATCTCTCGACCGGGCACTCTTTCGGCTGAACCGAGAACTCTTCTTCCGAACCTTGTGTTTTCCTTCAGTCTACAAAACAACATGTGAACAAATTAAAAACCTGGGTCCTAATTCATTAAACTCTCGCAACTCTGCAATCTCACAGTGCAGTGCTAAAAGACTTGCAAAGAGGATGCTTTGTTGTCTAGCAGAGCCCAAGAGATCTTTATGAATTAGGCCCTTAAGCCCTGTTCCACCTAAGATCACCTTAAGTGTATAACTAGAGCTGAGCGGTATTGAAATTTGAGGTATTGTATCAGTATTTTTAGGGTGATTTACCTCGGTATTGGTAAGGTATTTGGCATTAATACATTACTGATACCAATATTGAATAGTATTTTCTGCTTTAAATGCATGCCCAAGATAAGTTTCACATGCTAATTTCATCTAAATAAAATTAAATTCCATACACAAGGCCCTCATCTACCTTTTCTTTTCAACTATTTGTGTTCATCAGATATATTGTTTGTGCTTTACTAAATGGCGTGGAAACATTTTTTAATACCAAAATTTCAGTATTTTTAATATTTGTTTGCTACTGTAAATCGGTATTGACATAATCCTGATACTGCCCAGCTCTATGTATAACTACTGTATGTACTTAAGGTGCTCTTAGCACTAAGATTGTCTCATGGAACAGGGCTCCTGGGCACATATTTTTTAAACCATCTTAGTGCTACGATATCATAAAATCATCACAGGCTATGGTGAGTGGCATAGTGATGTCATGGTCTGCTATGACTTTACGATATCATAGCACTAAAAATCTGTAGCTAGGCCTAAGCAAACTTAAAATACAATAGTTTTGTTTTGCATATCACTAACATACGTTTAGAGCCCATTTTCACAAAACATTGTAATCCTAGTTTTACACATAAACATAAATCTACAACTAAACCAAAATTCTTATCACTATTATAGTTCAACAAATATAGTTAGAAATTTTATTTTCTTCATAAAATGCAGCATCTTCCATAATGGTGTAATTTGTCAAATACAAGATGCCAAACACATGTAAATGTAAGACTAATATAACTGCTGGTCGGAGACGTAAACTTAGTGTTTTGTGAAATTGGTCCCAGCACTGCATAAACCAATTTTTATTTGCACTATAAATGTAGGACATCTAATAAATGGTCATTTGGTTATCTAAACAGAAAGGTTATTGTAGACATAATTAGTCAACATTTTCAAGGATAATCGATTGTGGATTTCATGATGGATCATCACATTTCAAGAAACAAACCAATCACAGATCTCGCTGTTTAAGAGGAACTATCACCAGGGCTTTAGATCTCACTAATTTGGGCACAACAGGGACTTTTTTTCTAAGTACAGGAAGGTTATTTTAGATCAATACTATCATTATAACAGCTACTGGAAAGTTGTCAATATTCAGAAAAGCATTTCTAGCTGTTTTAATGAAAATAAACTTAATATTTCAGTGGTTTTGAGGTGAGATATTTTGAGGTCGGTATGTTTATACTTAATATGGGCATGATTATTTTGGGCATCTGTATTTTGGGCACAACGTTAATCGCCTCGACTTTAATGCAATCTAAAGCCCTGATCACTCTTGCTCACTTCAAGAAGACAAATGTTTAGCTCCTCTTAGCATGTGATATATTTATATGGTATCAAGATAGTACATGTAATATCTTAAATGGATCTCCTTAATCTAAGTTAAGAGAGCATTTAATCTCTCCCATAATATTTTTTCACATTTAGGAATTAACATTTTATGATAAAATTTCAAGATGTTTTTCTTTTTGTATGCAAATAACCCATATATATTTATAATGCTATTTGATTATTATCTGATATAATTGGTATTGGTTTAAACAGACATTCCTGAGTTTGCTGCATTGTAAGATGTTTTCGACTAATAAAATATTTTTACAAGTAAACTTACATATTAAATAAATTTTCTTGTTTAGAATATCAGTGTTTGTATATTCAATGTGTTTCGGGTCGTCTAAATATTTGTAATAAGCCCAAACTTGATTATGTCTTCAAATAATTTCATACATACCCAAAAAATATTTTAGGAAATAAAATAAAATTTAACCTAGTACAAATATTAGAACAATCAAAAACACGTTTAATGTACAGCCACTAATATTTTATACAGAAACATATATTTGATATGAAATTAAAATTGTTAAAAAGTCTCTGTTAGTCGATAGCCTCTTAAAAATTGCAGAAAACTCAGGAATGTCCCTTTAATGCTAAATGGTTCTGTGCAACATAATTATATGCAAATAACTGATGTATGCTATAAACTGATATGCAATTAAGTGGATTCGACTGTAATATCTTAAATGGCTCTCCATAATCTTAAGTTAAGAGTGCAATTATTTGCTCCCCTCGTTTTGTGTCACATAAAGCTTTGCAAACAATTTTCCAGAGTAACTGATCATCAGAAATCCACCAGGACTTTGTAGGGAATATTTTCTATAGTTTCTCATATGGCTGCTTATCATGTCCAACAGTATATTAAAATGTAAATAATATACACTTACTTTTTCAGTGCCATCATATCCTGGGGTAACAACTGCATCCAAAGTTCCACCTGCTATCATGGCTTCTTCCATATCTTGACGCTGAAATACATGTCAAGGTTTTCAACATCCATCTTGCTGGATGACAATATTGGGCATAATTCTCCAAACAATAAACACAATTAAATCACACTTACACCTATCCGCAAAATTCACAACTTTCTGGAGGGATTGTTGATTGATCTGATACATAGATGGACAGATGGATGGCTGGATGGATGGATGGGTTAATGCATAGCTGGCTGGCTGGCTGGGTTAATGCACGAATGGATGGATGCATGCATGCGTTAATAGATGCATGAAAGGATGTGTAGGTGGATGGATGGGTTAATGCATGAATGGATGGATGGATGGATGGATGGATGAATGGAAGGATGGATGGATGAATGGAAGGATGGATAGATAGATGGATGGGTTAATGCATGAATGGATGGATGGATGGATGGATGGATGAATTGAAGGATGGATGGATGGATGAGTGGGTTAATAGATGGATGGGTGGATGGATGGATAGATGGGTAGATATGTGCATAGATGGATGGAAGTGGCTTGTTGGATGCATGGATGTGGCTTGTTGGATGCATGGATGGATGGATGGATGGATGGATGGATGGGTGGGTTAATGCATGGATGGGTGGATAGGACAGATATGTGGATAGATGGATGGAAGTGGCTTGTTGGATGCATGGATGTGGCTTGTTGGATGCATGAATGGATGGATGGATGGATGGATGGATGGGTTAATGCATGGATGAATGGATGGATGGAAGGGTGGATGGAAGGGTGGATGGAAGGGTGGATGGATGGATGGGTTAATGCATGGATGGGTGGATGAATGGATAGATATGTGGATAGATGGATGGAAGTGGATGGTTGGATGCATGGATGTGGCTTGATGGAAGGATGGAAGGATGTGTGGATGGATGGATGAGTGAATGTGTGGATGGATGCATGCATGCATGTGTGGATAGATGGATGGATGGATGGATGGATTAATGCATGGATGGATGGATTAATGCATGGATGGATGAATGTGTTGATGGATGAATGTGTTGATGGATGAATGTGTTGATGGATGGATGTGTTGATGGACGATGGATGGATGTGTGGATGGGTTAATGCATTGATAGATGGATCGATCCATGTGTGGGTGAATGGGTGGATGTGTGGACAGATTGACAGATGGATGCAGGGATGGATGGGGGAAATGAAACCATTAGTAACAGGATTAACTCAGTGAAAGAATGACCATACAAATTAAATGTGTCCCTTTAAAATACAACATAGTCATTTATAATTCTGTCACATTCAATTAACTGTACAAAATGCATGTTTTGGCATGTTTTGAGGTGGGGTTTTTTTTTTTAAATAATAATAATAATAAATAAAAATCTCCTGTTGACTGCTAATACCCAACGTGTAATTACTATACTGACTGTATTTGTAATCGTGCTTAATCATTTCAATTTTCAATGAATATACCTTTTTCTTTTCCCAGTCTTTGAGGCACAATTTGACACACAGTGCGGCGAAAAGTATTCCA
>JAECMU010152002.1:0-16405 GCA_016106625.1 Dracogyra subfuscus | reverse complement strand
CACACACACACACACACACATATATATATATAAACCATATTGGATAAAAAAAAAGGGGCACATTCTTGTTTCCTAGGCCAGTGTGTAATACTGCATGCATTTGTATACATGATGATTGGTGCTTTAAGTGGTATAGTTAGTAGTGTCTCTCTCTGAGGTTGGAGGCAGTTTGGCATCTCGTGTGAATCGGCTTAATGTACCTCTTTGACATGCTCTGCTTTTCAGATCCAACGGGAACAGGAATACCCTTCCCAATAGGACTGATCAGTGGAGCACCGCTCTGGAAGGGCCCTCAGACAATGTCTGTAGGAGGTGTGGTAAATGTTTCACCACTCGGGGCAATCTGCTGAGACACAACCAGAGTCTGCACCAGCAAGTGACGTACACCTGTCCTGCGTGTGGCAGGAAGTTCAACCAGAAGAGCAATCTGATGCGCCACATAAAGCTTAACTGTAGGGCCTTCAAACGTTTTGTTGTAGACATGTGATCTAAACACTAACTGAAGAGGTGATCACGAACAGTTGACCCATTGTCTTCAGCGATCATTGGTGCTAGTTGTGATTTACAGGAATGTGAGAGCTATGCGGACATGCGCTTTTCCATTTCGTCTTAAAAACAATAACATAAAACCTTTAAAAAAAACCGATGCAAAAACAAAAGTAGTATCGTGTGATCGCAAGTACTGAAGTAGTGTTCGTGCATAGTACAATCTCTTGGCTGTATTTTGTCAGCTTCATATTTTTTTTTTTCTTTAAATTTTTGTTTAACGACGCACATAACACATTATTAGTACGGTTATATCAGCGTCGGACATATGGTTATGTCGAGAGAAAAACCCAGTGGGTAGCTGACGGGGATCGATCCTAGACCGACCGCGCATCAGGCGGGCATTGTACCACTGGGCTATGCTGCCCGCTTTGTCAGCTTCACTGCATTTGAGCAGTTTTGTCCAGTCCAGGATATGATACTTGAAAGCCTTCGTTCAACTTAGGAAGAAAGAAGGTGAGCAGTAAGCTTTTTTGTTCCAGCCCCTCTCACATCCCTGGTATTTTGGAATTATGTGTGTGTGTGCGTGTACATGCGTGGTGTGCGTCAGGGTTCATACGTGACTGGAAAACCCTTGAAAATAAACTAATGTATTCCAGTGTTTGAATACCCTTGAAAATCATCTTGCAGTCTGGAAAACCCATGGAAATTATAATTTGATGTCAAATAAAATATAAACACCTAAAATGGAGGCTTTATTTACTTTATTTAACATGTTATTAAATTATTTATTTCATTTCTGCGGCACAATCAAATGCCAATCACCCGGCCAATTGATGGTTAGCACTAGCATGTTTAATGACCTGTGGATACAGACAGTGAATTATAAGGACTGGTTGGTGTGTGAACCCAACAAACAGGTCCTGGAATTTTAGTAAAGTTGACCTGGAAAGTGCTTGAAAAACCCTTGAATTTTGACTTCATTTAAGTGATTGAACCATGGTGCGTGCATTTGTGTGTGTGTGTGTATGTATCTTTGTATGTATTGATGTATGAATATCTATATATTGTATGTATGTCCGGTTTCACTATTGCATACATTGATATTAACACACTGGCACAAGGGATCATTAAATCCTTTCTTACCTTCCAGATTGTCTCATGCTGTTGCTGAGACTTGAACCTGTGGACTGAATCGCCCACAACTTGCTATTGAAATGTATGTAAATGAGCGTGACATAGCCAGTGGTAAGGCGCTTGATGCACAGTTGGTTTGGTATCGATCCCTGTCAGTAGGCCCATTGAGCTATTTCTTGTTACAGCCAGTGCACCACAACTGGTATATCAAAGCCTGTGGTATGTACTATTCTTGCTGTCGGATGGTCATATGAAAGATCCATTGCTGCTAATGGAAAAATGTAGCAGGTTTTCTCCAAGACTATACATGTATGTCAAAATTGCCAAATATTTGACATCCAATAGCCGATGATTAATAAATCGATGTCCTCTAGTGGTGTCATTAAATAAAGCAAACTTTAACTTTAATATTGCATTATACCTGATTCATCAGGTGATATCCTGTTTAAGTTATACTTAAACAGTTAAATTTATGTGTTCTACTCTTATTTTTGTTTTGTTTTCAACTGTTTGTGAATATTACTTGAATACATGATCGTGTGTTTTTGTTGTCGGTGAATACAACTACAAGTATTGGAGAAAATAAACAACAGTCATACGTGGCACACACCAGTGGTACAGCGCTCACTTGATGCGCGGTCGGTCTGGGATCGATCCCTATCGGTGGCCCCATTGGGCTATTTCTCGTCACAGCCAATACACCACGACTGTATATCAAAGGCTGTGATATGTGCTATCCTGTCTGTGGGATGGTGCATATAAAAGATCCCTTGCTGCTAATCGGAAAGAGTAGCCCATGAAGTGGCGTCAGCGGGTTTATGTGTTCTACTCTTATTTTTGTAGTGAACATCTTTGTTTTGTTTTCAACTGTTTGTGAATATTACTTGAATACATGATCGTGTGTTTTTATTGTCGGTGAATACAACTACAAGTATTGGAGAAAATAAACAACAGTGATACATGGCACACACCAGTGGTACAGCGCTCACTTGATGTGCGGTCGGTCTGGGATCGATCCCTATCGGTGGCCCCATTGGGCTATTTCTCGTCACAGCCAATACACCACGACGGGTATATCAAAGGCCGTGATATGTGCTATCCTGTCTGTGGGATGGTGCATATAAAAGATCCCTTGCGGCTAATCGGAAAGAGTAGCCCATGAAGTGGCGTCAGCGGGTTTCCTCTCTCAATATCTGTGTGGTCCTTATAACTAGAAATAAAATGTGTTGAGTGCGTCATTAAATAAAACATTTCTTTCTTTCTTTCTTTCTAATACCTAGATTTATCTTAATCACAGACAGAATATAAGATGCTCTCCTTGGAGTGACATCGAGGATGTATTTTGTTTGTGTTTCAAACTGTGGAGCTTGTCAGTTATATGGATGAGGGTGTATGTATGTGGATTGTTTCACATTGCTGTTACATTTATAAAACAATCTTTGTATGACTCAGTGTATGCAGAAGCCAATAACTGTAATTCAGTCACATATTATTTATTTATTGATATTTAACTTGTATTTACTGTGTTTATTATCTACAATTTTTCTTTTCTTTTTTCTACAACATATTGTCGGTTAAAGGGATATTCCTGAGTTTGCTGCAATATTTTAAGATCTTATCGACTAATAAAATATTTCTACGATTAAACTTGTATAATTACAAACTTTCCGAATTTATACGATTTACTGTATTCTGATTGGCTGACGTCACTAAAAAACCCAAGTGTTATCCTTCCATAAACCTCATAAAAATATGCCATCACGGAAGACCGTGATCAGTTGTTGTCGTCATATTCGGTCTTCGGCAGATGTGATTGCGAATATAGGATGAGGCGTCTGCACAGAACTCTGATGTAAAGCAACATGTGGCTATGTTGTTCGTTAATAAGAAAATCGCCTGTTTCTGAACACGAACAAAGTGTTTTTATACCAAATGTAACTTGCTAGACGTTTCTTGAAAGTTCTTGTATTCACTAGATTAAACTCTGACGTCATGTTTAAAATATTACGTCATACCAAAGACTCATAATATTTTATTAAAGGGTCAGAATCTACATTTTATAAACTTAAAATGTACATCTGTAACAACTTCTTGTACTGTTTGTAATTTATTTTTTTGTACGTACAAAATCCAGTTTGGGCTTCTTACAAATATTAAGACGACCAGAAACACATTGAATATACAGACATTGATATTCTAAACAAGAAAATATATTTAATATGTAAATTTAATCGTAGAAATATTTTATTGGTCGGAAATATCTTAAAATACAACAAATTCAGAAATGTCCTTTTAAAATTTGAGTTTAGCTTTTCAGTATATTTCAGTTATTGAAGCCAAACTATTCCAGCCAAGTCTATTGAGATGGAGAAGACATGGGTGGGCATCAGATGCCATTATCTTATGAGATGTTTTAAAACTTGTCTAATGAACAAAAAATAAGTTGGATATGTTTTTAAATGAGTTATAATATAAATGGTATCTAATGGACACAAATGTAGTATTCTATTTCTTACATATTCTCAAAAACCAGGTTTTAAGCAAATTTAAACATATATTCCGACTAAAATGTATTTACAGCCCTTGTGCAATTTCAGGTTATCTTATACGTCACAGTATAATAAGTTTCAATTGTGCTTTGTTTTCATTGGATGGGAGCAACCAGTCGTCTTTAAATTGTTATAAAAAACAACAATGATGTTCTCACCAACAGGTGTGTAAGAAAATCATTAATAAGATAGTCGTTGTTTTTCATGATAAGAGATTGGACTCTGTCTTTATTATATTGCGTCAAAAAGTTAGTCAAAGAGATGATCTTTACAAATAACATAATCCAACCTTTAACAGTAAAAATATTCAGTTTGTGAATTGTGTTGTGTTGTGTTTTATAGTTTGACATCTTTGTTTTTGCAAAGCACATACGAATGTTAATGGTTACTCTATAGTTACCTTGTTGTACATCACCTTTGACACCAACCAACATGGTACTTGTTTACCTTTTCAGATATCATGGCGGAAACAGCACAGTTGAGGAATCTAGTTTTGACAATGTTGGTGATAAACCATTACAACACATTTGCAACGTTTGTGGCAAAGGTTTTGCCAAACGCTTTTGTATGCTGCGTCATATACAGAGTCTGCATGAGAGAATTGGCTTTGACTGCCCTGCTTGTGGAAAACGCTTTAACCAAAAGAGCAATTTTATGAGACACTTCAAAATGTCCTGCAAATATGTTGTCAAAATTGATGATTGTAAATGAAGTGGATTTGTAGTTTCTTCAGCCAGATATGATTCCATCTGTGATAAGTGAACAGTGATTGAGATGGGATTGTAGGCAGTCCAACTAGAATTTGCAACCGAGATGAACTTAGTCCAGGGATAATAAATTGTACAGAAACTGAGATCAGTTTGTTGTTGCTCGTACTGAAATTAGTTATATAGTAGCTGAGATAGTCTTTGGTCTCTCCAGCTGATAATTTGTACACAAAATTTGTACAGACGTTGAGATGACAACAAGTTGAGTGGTAATTGAGATTAGTTATTTAAGCATGTAATCAAGATTACAAATCGAGATGAGTTATTTAAGCATGTAATCAAGATTAGGGTATAGGTGTAGAACAATTTGCACAGTATGGCTTGCAGCAATAGAAATAGCAGACTTTGTTGGACAAGAACATCTTGAAATCTACTATGTCCACCAGTATTTTCACTTATCTAAGTAAGTTTTTGGTTTCATTCAAGCGCAAGGACTGTTTTGGATTGATGATAATGAAATGTATTTGGACAGCCACCAACGTACATTTTTTTTTGTCCTAGCTGATTTTCAGATTTGTGGAGGCAAATGGATAAGTGCTTATTTCGAACACTGGGTTTGAAGCATCTCCAGTTGTGGTAAACTGAGATGACCTTGTGTACTCCCGAATTTTACACATAACTGGTCTCGGTAGTGTAGTGGTTAAATCTTAAACATGATAGATATTGGGTTCATATCCCAGTACCAGCTGTCGACTAATGGTACCTTGACATTTCTCCATAGAATCATTAAAACTTCCACCTAGAGTGAGTTTTAATGGCTCCATCCATGTGAATGTGTAAGGGTACTACATTAAGTTCTCTCACTATCCTGTTCTGTGTTTATAAAAACAGCCTGAATTGCTGAGGTATGTGTTCCATTGACAGCATGCTTGAATTGCAAACACAAGGATGTTTGTTTATATGTGGTGCATCTGAGGTATTAATTTCAATATAGGTTCTTTAACAGCTTCATCTAGGATATTGATGTACCTGAACACTTCATCTCCATTTTGTCGAAGGTTGAGGGGAGTGGGCGAAATTGTACTTGAATGAATATTTAATAACATCTGAGCATGATAAAATACATTAGGTATTGGATTTTAAACAGAGGTAAAAGATAACATGAATACAAAAAGTTTAAAATTATCAAACAGGGTAAATAGCTGCAAAAGAGTCTCATTTAAGAAAGACACCATAACACATACCAATATTACATTACATACCAACAATAAAACCTTCGAAAAGACAAAAACAAACATCAAGCTGTGGTAAACAAACCAGTATTGCATCAAACTATTGAACAAAAACAGGAGTTCACAACATTTACTTACAGAACTAACATGCTCTTCTTCTTTAGAAAGCGTTAAGTGCAGAGGACATCTCATGCAAATTCATTCTATACATTACAACTCTGTTCAAGCATATTCACTTTGACTTATCATTAGGTTTCACAACAAATGTAGGTACAACCTACAAGGTGGGCACAACCCGGGGCCGTCGAGCATGCAGATGGGCTGCATGAAGATGATTTCTAATCATCTGACCCATCATTTGGACACCAGTAGCCTGATGACGGTTTGCAACAATTTGATTTGCCGTTTGAGCTTGATTTCTTAGAGCCCGGTTACAGATGAATTGATCCTGTACTCCTGTCGTTGCCCTGCGACGACCCGAATTGTGTCGATCGTCAATATTTTGGGTTTGTTGGTACATGTACCTGTTCCATAGTCTGCTAATCACTGACTTCGAAACACTGAAGGTGTTTGCCAATTCACGCTGACTTCTGCCAATTTGCAGCATGCCAATAACCCATAGATGCTCATCACATTGCATGTGCCCCATTACATATTCAAAAAATAAAAATTACTAAAAACAAAAAGATAACTGTATGAAAAGGATTGACAGAAATAATGTTCTACAATGATTAATCAACCTTCCTTGAAATTGTCAGAATCGAGAACAAGGCAACTGACTGCGTGATGCACATACAAACCATGAAATGTGTTTTGCTGTATTGATGAATAGACCTGAACATTCGTTACCAGAATGTCTGTGGTCAAAACGTATGTTCGGTCTAATAGTTGATATTAACATTAATGTTTCACATTCCCCTATGTTTTTTTGAAGAGTGTATTACAATCATCATTTTTTGATTTAGAACACCTTTTTTTTACCAGATTTTGGCAGTGAAATGCACTGGTTTATTGAGAATAAGTGATAGTGAAACAGTACTTATATAGGTGTGGTAGAGTGGTGGGGGAATTTTGTATACATATTGCTATTGATCATACAGTGTTTTGCTCACACAGGACTCAATGTTTCCTCTGTGTAATTGTACTGATAATTTTGTTACAGTCAACAAAAATTATATATCGGTTGTATTATTAGATATTTAAATGTATCATTTGTCAAGCTTTGATAGTCACAAACTGAATATAAGCAGTAATTTTTCCAACAGAAAATTTATTATTTCTGTGTTGAAACAGTTAGATGCAGTATGTTTTAAAATGCATATTTAAAATAGTTTTTTTTTACCACATCATGAAGCATGCACCTGCTTATAAACTGTTGCTAAAAATACCTTTACGTTTGGCCATAGAGAAAATAATTTCCTTATTAATAGATCTGAGCAAGCCCGATAAGACAATGTGTTCCGAATGGCTTAAACAACCTATGCATTATTTAATGTAAGTTGCACCTCTGAAACTGCACAGTTCCACAGGAATTGGCTGATTAGACAGGTACTGCGATATGCGCATGTTCTGGGTATATGTTTATTGATAGTGGGCCCTATCTTAGTTTGTGTAGCAATTCTAACGAGTGTCAATGAAGCAGTCAAAATTAAAGAAATTACTAAAGTACACATTATTCAGTATATTTATTAGGTGCTTTGTTAATGTAACAGTAAAAAAATTTTAACATATTTAACCAAATGAATTTTTCAACTTTGCTTCAAGGAAGGATGTCAACAGTATTTCATTTCAAAATGAAATTTCAGCATGTCAGAAAGTCTGACAAATCATCAACATGTTTGATTATGAAAATAACGCTCCACTGGGCTACTCCCAATCCAAGTGCTTATAAAGTGCAGCATTTTATCCATTTGATTGTGCATGTAGTTCATTGCTGGTTTTATTACTTTTTCTATATTTAGTAGAGAACAACACAGACTTTTACCCCTATAAGCTGAATACGTACTCCCATGTTTTTTGGGTGTTTTTTGTTTAGTTTTTTTGTACATTAGGTTTCACTGCATATAAAATAGTTCTTTGGCTATATGTAATAAAGGACAATAGTAACATTTCAACATTTGGTGACAGGCACATTTTCATTTATGACAGACTCAAATTGATGGACATACATGTAGATCATTTAGGCACCACCAAAACAATTATTTCCATGCTGGTGTATTTATAAAAGTATGCTCACCTGTGGTGTGATGAATCATTGTGTTGAGGTGTTGTTAAAACAAGCGTCTCTTTCCTTGCTTCCCTTTGTAAATGATTATACCAACAAGGCAACATGATGTTAATTTGAAATATATATATAATATTTATATACGTGTGTGCTGTAATTCACTAGTGGGTCATGGCTTCAATCCTGTTAGTTAACCTGTTGGATTTCCCAAACATCATGTTTAATACTAGGATCTCAACGACAATGGGAGTTTGCCTACTAAAAAATGAGGGTGAAAAACACCTTTGCTACCGATATGAATGACAGTAGGGTTCTTGTCTCCATGACCAGTTTCAAACACTGGACATCTAAATAGTTGCTTCTGATTAAACAATCTTTGGGATCGTGTCGAACGTTAATTTTCTGTAACAAGAAACCAGCTGCTTTTCTCATCTGAAATCCTGTAAAACCAAAAGAAAAGTAGTCTTTTATTTTCACATTTTCTTATTTCTAAAATGTCATTTAAAAAAACAAAACAAAACTTATTATGTTTTTTGAAACCCATCAAATTAATTCTTTCCTGTTTCAGATTTTGTGGAAAGAGCAACCAATTCAAGTGGTCAGATGGTAGCAGGACCGCCGAACATATTTGCAAAATTTGTGGCAAAGCTTTTGCCACGACTGGCACTTTGAAAAGGCATAAACGGAGCATACATGGAAACTTGATGTTTGTATGCCCTGGTTGTGGAAAACGCTTCAATCAAAGAAGTAACTTCATGAGACATTTCAAAATGTATTGCAAACACACTTCAAGTGATACATAAATCTAGTGTCAAGTTGTGAAAAATTCACAAAAAACTAAGCCGTCTTTTTCGTTCTCTCTGTCTTTTTTTCTTCTTCTTCTTTTTTTAAAGACATTGCATGAATCATCAGGTGATTTGTTCATTTTTTTACCCTACCAATGGAATCATTCATTTGCCATTTCAGGTTTTACGGAAGCAGAAGCCAATCCAACTGGTTGAGTCATGATAGTGATGGTAGCAAGATCTTGAAGCATTTGTGCAATGTCTGCGGTAAAGGTTTTGCCACAAGTGGCAATGTGCAGAGACACAAACAGAGCATTCACGAAAAGTTGCAGTTTGTCTGCCCCGATTGTGGGAAAACCTTTAACCAAAGAAGTAACTTCATGACCCATATCAAAGTATATTGCAGACATTCTGCTAAATCTTTGAAGAAGTCATAACAAAAAGTGATTCTATGGCTGATCATTCATCATTATCATTCATCATTCTATGGCTGAGCATTCATCATTATCATTCATCATTCTATGGCTGAGCATTCATCATTATCATTATCATTCTATGGCTGAGCATTCACCATTATCATTTATGTAAGATATCCTTGTAACTGAATATTGAATTCACATTTGAAAAACTACTTGGAATGTATTTATACCAGAATATTATTTTGCACCTGATATCATGTGAAAACAGTTTATCATAAAATATCAAGTATACATGTTGAATTACTAAATAGTGACAGAATAAAAATTGCATGTAATGCCAGAAAGCTGATTCGCTCGCTGAACACCATTTAAAACTTTTTGAGAATCTGTACTATCGGAGATTTTCCAATAAAAACAAGTTGACACATAATCTGACAGGCCACCTGCATTTGACTAATGTCATCACACTGACACAGTGAGACACAATGGTACCTGCTGTGCATCAGAAATGCACCACCCAAAGTCCATGTGATTCTGTCACTGTATATAAGGCATTCGACCTGTATACTTGAAACGGACCTATTTCGCATTCCATCTGCACATGCACACAAAGAATAATATCCATTGCCAAATTTACTACATCCAGACTATTTAGCACTTTGGGGGGCGTGACTAACATTTGTTGTGAGTAGCTTTGTAGGAGATGTGAAACACTGGCCACTAACATGTACATATTTCATATCAGATGGTATAATGGCCATGAAAGACGATCCACTGAAATTTACAACAGCTGAATGGTTCAAATAAAACAAGCATGGTAACAACTTGGACATAGTCTCTGTGACTTGAACCCGAGGACTGTTAATCTGACGAATTACAAAAGCATGTTTTATACGGGATGGTATAATTAATGGCCACGATAAACGGTCTACTAAAGTTTACATCGGAATGGTTCAAGACCAAAAGCAGTGAAACATCTCCGATGAAGTCTCCGAGTTGAGTGTTTTAACAACACAAAATTAACAGCTTCTTACTACAAAATGAACTGAATTGGAATGTGTTTACTACTTTTAACAATTAGAATTATAGTTAAATATTCACTCAGATTTCCACTGTTCTTTAATTTGATACCTTTATCAGTACCTAAAATGTAATGATATATAACCACTAACACACCCACCCTTTGCCCTGCCAAAAACAAATGTCATATAACTAGTACGGTCATCAGAAATAAAAAAATTTTTTTACTAGTCCCTATTATTTATATCGGTCGTATACAACTATCTGGTATTTACTAGGTTTAATTTTTTTTTAGAATTTATTTACTCTTCATTTTCCTTTACTGTTTTAATTATTTTCTTGTATGTTAACAACAAAATATTCTTATATCATAGTAAGCAATAATTCACAAACATCTTTGATAAGTATTTGTTGGATGACAACAGAATTTTTGGGTTCTTTACTGATAGAATAATTAATAATTGGACAATGACTATAATCTTCCAATGTCCCTCAACATGTTCTGTTGCATAATCGTATGTTCCTTGATAGCATCTTTGAGTTGATAGGAACTTGCACATAGGCAGTTTGGAATGTGAAATAAGTCTTATTTGTACCACATATATGGGTAATACCCATATTATATCAGGAGCTTAAATTTTTATCTTTTATTGTTATTAATATTAAAATATTCATAAGTTTGGTTCCATTCAATAAATCTATTGGATTTTTCAGCCACAACAAAGTAGCTAAGGGTATGTCGTGGCTTCAGATTTCTCTTTGGTAAAATTTTTAAGACACCATATGCTTGACAGGGTTCGAGTCATAGCCCAGTGGTAAAGTGCCTGCTTGATGTGCAGTCGGTCTGGGATCGATCCCCGTCGGGCCTATTTGGGCTATTTCTTTTTCCAGCCAGTGCATCTAACTGGTACATCAAAGGCTGTGGTATGTGCTATCCTGTCTGTGGGATGGTGCATATAAAAGATCCCTTGCTACTAATGGAAAAATGTAGCAGGTTTTCTCTTTAAGATTATATGGAAAAATTACCAAATGTTTGACATGCAATAGCTGATAATTAATAAATCAGTGTGGTGTCATTTGTTTCATATGCTGGACACCCAACATTTGCTGAGAAAACAGTATGCTGCATATAATAAAGTTAAAACCAAATCGAAATGTGTTTTGTGCCAAGTTGTAGTGAAATATCAGGAGACGACATTGTGTGTTTTCATTTCCAAAAAAGGCTATTTTAGTTTGATATTAAAGGGAACATTTTGAAAATTCTACATCAACTTGCTTTTGGGCTAAAAGGAAAGAATTCCCTTGAATAGTGACATAATTTGTGTGATGTTCCCAGACTACATCTGTGTAGTGATTTACTGAACATTATCAAGAAAGACATGACTTATGAATAACAATGTAATCCTTGTTTGTGAATAAAGTTTGGAATTATTTAACATTGGTATTTTGAAAGATGCTGAAAGCAAAAGTAGGAATTATACATTTTACTGCAGCCAAACCATCCAGTCAGTGTTTCTGCCAGAAAGAAATTTGTGGGTATGGCGCTAAGAAATTGAATATTTATAATGTGTTTGCTGAATTAATAGTGGATATGGGGGGGCCTTCCCCATAACGAAAATGGGTTAGGTTTAGGGTTAGAATTAAGTGAATCATACAGTGATGATAAAGAGTCATTAATTTTGTCAAAAGGTCAACTTAAAAAATAAAAATTTGGGTATGGCACCATACCCATTTTATTCTCTGGCAGAAACGCTGCCAGTGAAAACAAAAAGCATGATCAACATGAATAGCTCAGTGATGTATAACTAACCTGAAACAGATTACTCTTTAATGCATATATTAGCTACATGCACAAAGGTCGTAAATGGGTTTCAGATATTTAGCGGCAATTACCTAATAGCTCGAGTATTATGTGTGCTGAGATGTTAAACATTGATTGATTTGTTTATTGACTTAACACTAATGTGCTAGGCAGGGGCTGGACATAGTCCAATGGTAAAGTGTTCACATGATGCTAGTCAGGGGCTGGACATAGTCCAATGGTAAAGTGTTCACATGATGTGCAGTTAGTCTGGTATCGATCCCCATTGGTGGGCCCATTGGGCTATTTCTTGCTCCAGCCAGTGCACCACAACTGGTATATCAAACACTGTGGTATGTTTTATTCTGTCTGGATTGGTGCATATAGAAGATCCCTTGCTGCTAATCGAAAAGAGTAGCCCATGAAGTGGCGACAGTGGGTTTCCTCTCTCAATACCGTATGTCTGATGCTGTATAACAGTAAATAAAATGTGTTAAGTGCATCATTAAATAAATCATTTCCTGATGTGCTGGTGTTCAGGATACACTGCTGATACTTTAATGCTATCATCAGGTCTACTCAAGTATTTATTATGTTATTTGGTTTACTTCTGTACATCTCTGGGCTGTAATCTTGTACAGTTGAATCCAGTACACAACATGTATGAGAAGAAAATGTCTAAAAACAGAGATCCTATAACATACAAATATATACACATTATGTATTTTACTATTTTATATATGACACTTATGTTTTGTAAAACCTTCTGAAGTTTCAGTGGCTTGTATATCAGTGTCAAATCATTTGCTACGTTTGATGTTTGTATGTTTACTGTTGTCAGTTTCTGTATACATTTTTAAATAAATATTTTAATAACTACTGCACTTGTATTTCATTTTGTATAAAGCAGGAGCAGATGAATGATTTAGTTGTTCAGGGTGGGGATATCTAGGAGGAGTTGCGTCAACAACCTTTTTGCTAGTATGTGTTGTTTTTTTTACCCAGAATTTAATATAGATTGGGTTTTTTTTTTTGTAGCTTGGGTGGGGTCGTTGTTTGATTTGTGAGCACATAAACCCCCTGTAGCATTTTATTTAAAAAAAAAAAAAATTAATCCCATTGTCCACTTTCCTTTTTTATTCCTTTAAATTCAATCTTATTTCTTCCCTATCTGGCAATTCCTCCTATCTTTCAACTTATTTCGCTGTCCACCTCCATATCCCAGTCCTTGTCTTTCCAACTGTGTCACCCTGTAATGACAACTCATTGTCTCTCCAAATGCCAGACCCTGTAGCGGTTGCTGATGGTAGCACTATATGATATATCACATAACAGTAGCAGTTGCTGATGGTAGCACTATATCACATATCATCTGGCTGGGTCACAGTTCAAAGTGCACCTAAAGTTTAACATTTAATAGAGTTGTTGACACTACCAGTCCTGTCAATTGTGATAAATGTGACGTTTGGTGTCTACAAACTTGTTATATTTTGGCAATTTTATTTCATCTAGTACCAATTTGTCAAGTAGCCTTGTTCTTGAAAGGTGAAGGGTGTCTCTAAAACCAAGTACTACTATTTTGTGTAAATTTAATGGTGGTGTAAAAACATCTGGTTATATCGAAAATGAGCCACAAAATGTTCCACTTTCTTCAGTTTTCACTTAGGGATGGATTTGTAGCATTCATATTTATAGGTCATAATGTGGATGGTTGCCACATATAGTCTTTAAAACATTTGTTGTTGTTTCTTGAAATGTCGTCTCCTTCAGAAATAATGCAAATGGAATGTATTAAATTAACCTTTCTCTACAAGTTTGTTTCTTGTGTATTGTCATAGTATGTGAATCCACAAATGTCAAGTGTAGCTTGCCCAGAGGCAATTAGATGCATTCCAGAGTCATACTTTCTGAATGGGTATTAGTATTCCTGAAGGGGTGAAGATCGGTTATTTGCTGCACCTTATCGCTGTTGTTAAAATATCCCTTTTCTATAATAGTAAAACTTCACTGTGACCGCCTAATGCAGGTATTTTAGTGATTTGGGATCTGATTTAGGTGGCCGCTGGCCGCATTAGACAGGTCACCGCTTATTACAGGTGCATTTACATTATAAATTGTTTGGGAGGGAAAAAAGTGGCTGCTAAAGGCAGGTGACCTCTGAGTTCAGGTGGCTGCTAGGTTTATTTGGTATAGTACAACCTATATGGTGTTATATGTACTACATCAAGTAAGCACATATGAAGCTAATATAAACACACAAAGACATTTTCAAGCTGTAAAACTGATAAATAGACCATTTTGATACACTAATATTTGTAGTGTGGGTGGGGGTTAGACAAGTGACCACTTATTACAGGTGCATTTACATTATAAATCGTTTGGGAGGGGAAAACATGGCTGCTTAAGGCAGATGACCGCTGAATACAGATGACCACTAGAAGAGATTTGACTAGTTAAAAACTGTTTATATATTAATTTAAAATATGACTTTAGTTTTGTTTGAAAAATTAAACCAGCATAATGATACTTTTTACTAAAATATTTTGCTTTAGAGTTTTACAATGTTTTTTTCTTACCCGAATCCATCAGAGAACTTCCTTTCCTTTTCAGATCCTCTTTGCCTGGACATCTGCCTCCTAGTGGTGACACTGTTGGTTTCAGGAGATTTAAGCATGTTTGCAAAGTTTGTGGTAGAGACTTTTCCACGAAAGGCAGTTTGTTACGACATGATCAGAGCATTCATAGACAAGTACTTTACACCTGCCATGGTTGTGGGAAGAAATTTAACGAAAGAAGCAACTTCATGCGACATGTCAAGCAGTATTGCAGACTTGAAATGTTCCCAAGAATTACAAAATAGCTACCCATTGGGGATAACTGTTAATTATACAAGATGTTCTATTGCTGGATTCAATTTTCCTGCAAAACACTTTTCAGAAATTTAATGATTTTTTTTATTGACATCTGCATTGTTTTCAGCCACATGTTTCTACATAAATATTTGTCATTGATTATACGGTTGCAACAGTAACATAAACTGCAACTAAAAATACAAATATTAGCATGTACACACTGACAAAAAAGTGTTTATTGATTTTATTATTCTATACAATGTTGGATGGGATCTAGCTCCTGTGGTGCTGTGGACATAGCAATGAAGTTCCTTGCTGAATGTTTTCCCTGTCCCAACCAATGACCCATATATGGTGCATCAAAAGCCAACGTATGTGCTATCCTGTTTGTGAGAAAGTGTATACGAAAGATCCCTTGCTGCTAATGAAAAAAAATAATAACAGATTTCCTCTAAAACAATTTTTGAAAATTATCAAATGTTAAGACATTCAAAGTGTTCTTAACTTGTTATTCTGCCTAGTTTTTGGATCCCGTGAAAGCATGGCTGTTAATAATGGAGATCCATAACATTAGTCTGTAAAACAGTAAGCAGGAATTGTTTTCTAAATGGTTTTCACACAAAAAGCCAGTGGATTTGACAGAATTGTTGTATTATGGTACTAACAGGACAGAAACCTTCCATGTTTTGTAGATGGTTTTCACATAAATAAATATCACCACATGTGCTCCAACACTGTACTTCCTTCAGTACTTTATTTAATGTTGAGATTAAAGCTTTTATCAAAGCTATTGTTATGGTATTACCAGATCTTATTTAAAAAGAGAAAAAAAATCATGGTTAAATCATATTTGTTAAAAAGGTATCTTTTATTCAATTTTATCATAGCATTTTATTTCATTTTATCTATTTAGAATCTACATGTATAAATGCTATGCTGAAAACATATAAACAAACGAAAGCGGGCAGCATGGCCCAGTGGTAGAGTGCCCGCCTGATGCGCAGTCGGTCTAGGATCGATCCCCGTCAGCTGACCACTGGGTTTTTTTCTCGACATAACCATATGTCCGACGCCGATATAACCGTAATTAAAATGTGTTGAGTGCGTCGTTAAACAAAAAAAACAAAAAAAACATATAAACAATGAAAGGCATATGATACAACTATTATTTTAATTTTTCATATGTATACACA
>JAECMU010151987.1:2280-15799 GCA_016106625.1 Dracogyra subfuscus | reverse complement strand
CCTCTGTTAACAAACTCTGTAGCAGCTATAATAACTGGTGACTTGTTTGTTATCCTCTGTTAACAAACTCTGTAGCAGCTATAATAACTGGTGACTTGTTTGTTATCCTCTGTTAACAAACTCTGTAGCAGCTATAATAACTGGTGACTAGTTTATTATCCTCTGTTAACAAACTCTGTAGCAGCTATAACAACTGGTGACTCGTTTATTATCTTCTGTTAACAAACTCTGTAGCAGCTATAAGAACTGGTGACTCGTTTATTATCTTCTGTTAACAAACTCTGTAGCAGCTATAAGAACTGGTGACTTGTTTGTTATCCTCTGTTAACAAACTCTGTAGCAGCTATAATAACTGGTGACTCGTTTATTATCTTCTGTTAACAAACTCTCTAGCAGCTATAATAACTGGTGACTCATTATTCTCTATTAACAAACTCTGTAGCAGCTATAATAATTGGTGACTCATTTATTATCCTCTGTTAACAAACTCTGTAGCAGCTATAATAACTGGTGACTTGTTTGTTATCCTCTGTTAACAAACTCTCTAGCAGCTATAATAACTGGTGACTCGTTTATTATCCTCTGTTAACAAACTCTGTAGCAGTAATAATAACTGGTGACTAATTTTTTATCCTCTATGCTAATTCTGACACACTTCCTATGAAACATAATAACACAGTTATTATACAGATCTATGACCTACTTTACCGAAGCTTGTGCTTAACTGTTTTGTCTAAACTTTAATCATCTGGGGTTTGGCATCCATTTCTATGATTGGTTGTATTATGGTATGGCGTTTTCTGTCCATCCATCTGTTAACTGTTTCTTGTACTGAGATCGTTGCGCACATAAGCATACAAGACAGGGGGGCAAAAATCATACAGATATTAAGGCAAAATGTGCTAACCTGGGACCTTTTTACCATGTATTTCCATCATTCTACATTCAAAATTAGCTGTAATCCATGTAACAATGCATAGTGATTCATTTGCAGCCCTATAGAGTTTTTTAGGAAATAATGCTAATATGAATAAATGTTTTCGTTTAATTCAGGCAAAAAAGCCCCTTTATACAAATGGAATCTCATATACCTGTAGTCCCGGCTACTGCAATACATGTATTGGTACATGTACCTTTGTTGTATACTTTCAGATGACATTATCAAGCGTCGCCTGCTCATAGATGGAGAAGGTGGGAATGATGACAAGAGGCTGAACAATTTACTAAGAACCTTTGTTAGGTGGTGCAGTTCTCCAGAGGATGAAGATAGGTAAACTAAACAGCCTACTTGTGTGCACACTGAACACACCTATGTCAAATGAATGTATTAAATAATCTTTGTTCAAAGTAAGTGGATAAATCAAATGCCATCGTGCAACTAGCTCCAAAAAAGAAAAGAAAGAAATGTTTTATTTAAAGGCGCACTTAACATATTTTATTACAGTTATATGGTGTCAGACATATGGTTAAGGACCACACAGATATTGAGAGAAGAAACTGTCGCCACTTCATGCACTAATCTTGTTCTGTTATCAGCAAGGCATCTTTTCTATGCACCATCCCAGAGACAGGGTAGTACATACCACAGCCTTTGATATACTAGTAATGGTGCACTAGCTGAAACAAGAAATAGCCCAATGGGCCCATCGATGGGGATCAATCCCAGACTGTCCGTGCATCAAGTGAGCACTTTACCACTGGGCCAAGTCCTGTCCCTAGTATCCAAACATGACATGTCATCCCAATGGTTAGAAGGCCAGCTTATCCCAGTCTGTTTAGTCAACCATTGCACCCTTCATCCCTGTTACAAGAAGTTGGGAAGGATTTAGCGTAGTTGTTTGAGTGCTTGCTTGAGGTGCTTGCATCACAAGATCGAACCACATCTGTTGATCCATTCAACTGATTGGGTTTTTTCTCGTTCCGACCAGTGTACCACATGTAGTCAAAGGCCCCTGGTGGTATGTGCTTTCCTGTCTGGAAAAATGCAAATAAAAGATCCCTTGCTGCTAATGGGTTTCCTCTGATGACTACGTGTCAGAATTACCAAATGTTTGACCTCCAATAACCGATGATTAATTAGTGTGCTGTAGTGGTGTCGTTAAACAAAACCAACTTTCATTACAAGAAGTAGTGGACTTGTCCCATCCTTTGCTAAGCTCATCTGAATCCCATTGTACTGTTCTAATAAAAACATGCAGTCAACTGTATTCCAATTTCTGTTTAGATTTAGTCATCATTTGTGTTGGATGTTTTGTTGTTATTTAAATGAGTTTATTATATTGGTTACATAATTTGGTTTCAGTGACATGGCTTATCACCGGATGATGGCTACACTTGCTCAGTGCGAGTTTGTCATGGAGAAGTCTCTACTTGTTTCCGAAATGAACCTCAAAGAACAAGAAAACTATGAAAAACTCAGTAGAGATATAGGTTTGTAAAGTCTGATTTAAAAACAAAACAAAATGGGGGGGGGGGGAAGAAACATACTTTAAAATTTAATATTATTGTACAGTTTATTTCCACATCTTTTTCTACTTTTCTGCATTATTTCCAAGATAAAAATGTTATATTTTTGTTCTAATTTTCTATTGAAAAATGTCCAGTCGATATTCTACTATTGCTAACTTCTTATTGTCATTTGAGAACAAAGCATGTAACCTCTTTTCATCTTTTATAAATAAATATTAAAATGTCCATTTTTATGTGAAATCATGAAGTCAAATGTAAGAGACAAAGCACAATTAAAATATTTTGGTTTGTATTTTAGGTTACTGTTTTTTTTGTTGATAGATTACATTATAGGTTGACTCTTAGTATATTTTGTTTTGTTTTATCTAGCTGATAAAATACAACAGGCTGCAACTAACATTGCTGAATGTAAACAAGAACTGCAGCAGGCAAAAAGAATACGGAAAAATAGACAAGGTAAGATGCATATAATTTCAACACATTTGATTTAGATTTTCAGTTTCAGAAGTTTTACCGTTACTCATAACACAAATGAACACTGAAGGCATAGAAGGGTGTGGCTAATTTAGATATAATAATTAAAAGTATAATGTCCATTTTGATATTTGTATATAGATTCATTATACATTGTATTAAGTGGAAAACAATTTGGGTGTGTAGTTTTGTGCATCCACAGTTTAAAAAAAAAGTGTTTTGGAGCTGGGGTGTTTTTTTAGTGAGAAATATAAGAATGCTTATTGATGCCAATGTATATATCTAAATATAAACAATATGTGACTGCAGAATTTGCATAAGCCAGATTAAGGAATGAAATTCCAAGAATGTTTGGTTTTATTGTGAAGGCACGACATCTACATCAAGGGTCTAAGCTCGAAAACTATTAGCAATTAGAAAATTTTATCAAACCATATAGCTAAATTAATGTAGAAATGTATCTATTTGACAATTCTGATCGACCATGTTGTGTCAAGATTAGAGAACTCTAAAAAGAGTTTAAGTATGAAAATCAAATAGTCTGAAGTTGTCTGAATGTGTCAGCAAATACACAGGCAAAATAAATAGTGAGCTAATGAACATGATGGTAGATCGACAAACAGCATATGATTTTCAAATTAGCTTTTTAAAAATGTTTTTAGTAATTAAATTAATTTGCCAAATTCAACTTTAACATTTGGCATTTTGTTAAAATAACCGTATGCCCTGCTGTGTCAGTGGTGTCCTGTTAATTTATGTAGTTAGTCCCATTAAATCTCATATACATTCAGCAATATTTCATTGAGACAAATTGGTAACCAAAGTAAACCTTTTTAATGTAATGTTGTAGCTATGGTTTCATTTATATGACATCACAACAAAACTATTGCTATTGTTTTTCAGAGTATGATGCCCTCGCTAAAATTATTCAACAACACCCAGACAGACAAGAAACTACAAAGTATGTATATATGCCAAGTCTATGGTTTTGTGGCTCCTAGTGATAAACTTGGAGAAAACTCATTAAAATAGTTTTGATGTAATGGTTACAAATAACTTTATCTGATATGTCTTATGCAATATTTGTTTGATGCCGTAAAGACATCACTGAAAATGTTCACAAATTGTTTCTTGTTATTACAAAATATTGATCCAAGCTTGACAACTGAACTAAAGTAAATGTTGCCAATCTGGATTTGTGTGTAATAAACTCCTGATATAAAAAAATATCAATCAAGTTTGTGTATTTTTTTTAAAAAGAAAGAAATATATAACCAGTTGTCTCACATTTTAATATAGCGATATTTACTTTAATTTCCTTTTAAATTTGTATTCTATACTTAGTGTTCATGAATTTTCATAATAATTTTTACTTTGAATCAAATTTCAAGTTTTTAAGCCATTAATGATGTTTCTGCTTAATACTCTTAATGTATCTTTACAAAGGCACTCTTGTGCCACACAATACCATTCATATTTAAAAGTTCATGTTTTTTCCTTACAGACAGTTACAAGCTCTGGATAAGGAGCTCACCTCATTGGCTGAAACTAAAGAGTCTCTAGAAGGAAAGGTATGTTGCGTGTCAGAGGGCAGACATCTTGTTTTTCTGTCTTGGCAAATATTCTCTCCTATTGGAGCCCATATTAACAACTTGGAAGAAAATTCATTAAAAAAAACTTTTTTCTAAAAATCTACTTGTGAATCATGAGTACTTCATGGAAGATGGGGTTTGGTTTCTTATGTAATACAAATACAATGAACAAATGTTTCAACCTTTAACAGGGTCATACAAGTGATGAAAATCTTTGAGGAATTTGCAACTGTAATTTTACAGGCCTGGAAAGCCATGGACTTTTTTTTTAGATAGTCAAGAAAGATAAAATATGTTTTTCCTCCTTTAAAACAACCCAAGCATTGGGCCAGTCAACTTACAAAGTTAATATTATCACTAAAAATCACCAAAATGGTTCTGACAGATGCCTATGTATATGAACTTTGTTTATTCAGTGTTTTGGACATTTTGACCAGATAACAAGCACCATGTTCACTTTAGGTTTAGAATCGATCCCCGTTGGTGGGACTATTTCTCATTCCAGCCAGTGCACAACAACTGGTATATGAAAGGCTGTGGTATGTTATCTTGTGTGTAGGATGGTGCATATAAAAGATACTACTAATGAAACAATGTAGCGGGTTTCCTCTCTAGACTGAGAATTAACCAATATTTGATAGCCGATGATTAATAAACAAACTTATATTCCAGCAGTTATTGTTTTCTCTTTTTGACAATTTTTCTTTATTTTCAGCTTGACCTAAGAAGAAAACAATTTCTAGTTTTGATCACTGCCATTCATGAGCTACAAAGAATATTAGAAGGTAAAATCGGATTATTTTCTGCTCATCGAAGTCCCAGATGCATTATCTCCCTTTAATACTCACACCCTTACCCCCAATTGTTTATTTCTTCTGAACATGTTTTAATAGTGAAATTTGATTTAAGCCAACATATACTCTAAATTAATCTATTTAGAAACATGTTTTAAATAGGAGACATGATTATTTTTTATCGAATATACATGTTTAATTGAACCTCTTTTATGGACACATTTTGAAAGATTTGGGTTAAGCCCATGCCTTTGAAGCCTCGGCTTCATACCACTTACCTGTGGACAGGTTAAAATAAGGACCTCATGCACATTCCTGTATATTTTTTTACAAATCTGGAAAACTTTGCATGGTTTTGAAAAATAAGGGGTCACAGAGTCTTTCATCCAGTAACAGTTTCTTTGTGGTGCTAAAATGTGAAATTCTTGAGGTCTTCACATTCTGAATTTAATTAAAAACAATGTACATTTGGTAATAAATGTGGGGTTTTTTTGTTTTTTTTCAATTTGTTACAGAGGATGAAAAGGAAGCAATGGAAACTTGATACATGTTTCATACGGATGCAGCAGAATGTTGAAGTTTACTGTGGAGATATACACTGTACCAGCCTGTTTTAATATCGGACACGTGTGCAAATGGATTTCCAATTTGTTATCAAGAAACTTTTAGAACAAAATTTGTAAGTTATTGATGGTTCAGTATACAGGCGTACTTAAATTGTACAATTGTTCGAAAGAAACTTACAAATAAATCAGGGAAATGTCTGAATGTCTTGAATAATTTTGACCTTCAAAATTTACCTTCCTGCTTAGTGCCTGAAAGAGGAAGCTGATAAGAATTTTGTTTTCATTTTGTAACAAATTAGGAATAGGCATATTTAACAACATTTTAAAATTTGTTTTGTTTAATGACAACCACTAGAGAACATTGATTTATTACTGGATGTCAAACATTTGGCAGTTGTGACCCAGAGGAAACCTGCTACATTTTCCATTAGTAGCACGGAATCTTTTATATGCATTTCCCCATAGACAGGACATATACTAGTCTGGTTGGTACGGCAAAAAGCCAAATCAGACAATTGGTCCAGTGAGCTTAAGCGAGCACTTTAATGACGGAGCTAGATCCTGCCCACATTTTAAAGCATGGCTAGTTTGTGTCTAACATTGGGTTATTTTGATACTTGGTCTAGCTACGAACCCCATTTCTACCACATAAGCTACTCTTACCAACAAACAGTGAGATCTTTTACGTGCATTTTTTTTTTTACAGACAGGACATCACAAAAGATGATATCTGTGTACCAATTGTGGGGCATTAGTTGGACGGGGGGGGGGACCCAACAGGCTCACCGAGGGGCAATCGATCATATAGTACCTCAGGCATGACTACCACTTCAGCATGGTTGTACCCCAACTCATTTTATAGTCGTCATCAAAATTGTTATTTTATTTGTTGTCATAATTTTACAATAAAAAACAGAACTGTTGTCATCCTAGTAGTCAAAATCATTTATCACTTTTTTTACGAACAGTACTATTCATTTATCATTATGTGTAAAGTGTGCCATATTGGTGCAGTCGTTAAATCATTTCAAATTTGTGGCAGAAAATACAAGCAAATTCTGTAACTATACCTGCATTGATGTAAAAAAGAAGGTAGATAAATCTATTTTAAGACCAAATAAAATTATTCAAATTGTTATGGTTTCATTGTTTTTGTTTCTGAATTGAATGTATGTATATTTACATGCTGCAAACGATCTTGAAAAGTTCTTGAATATTGATGGGGTGCCTGGAAAGTCCTGGAAAACGACATTGGACCCAAAAAGTGCTGGATTTTCATACAACAAAAATCGTAACGAAAAATATGAAACAATAAATTGTGGTTCGTACAGGATTAAACAAAATTAAAGGACTTTTCCAGGTCCCTTTCTCAGTTTTCAAGATACCTTGAAAAGTACCTGATTTTGCACAAAATACTTTAAAGTTTATGTACACAGATATAATCGGCCATTGTGTGAAATGGAAAAAAAGAAAAAAATGCTTTAATGATGTACTGAACACATTTTATTTATGGTTATAGGGCGTCGGACATATAGTTAAGGACCACACAGATTTTGAGAGGAAACCCGCTGTTCTTTCCCACAGGCAGGATAGCATAAACCATGGCCTTTGTTGAACCAGTTATGAATCACTGGTCAGTGCAAGTGTTTACACCTACCCATTGAGCCTTGCGGAGCACTCGCTCAGGGTTTGGAGCCTGGATCTAGATTTAAAATCCCATGCCTCGACTGGGATCCAAACTCAGTATCTACCAGCCTACCAGTATCTACCAATGGCCTAACCACGACGCTGGTTTGTGTCCGACATTCATTTATAAGTTGTAATTTTCACGGTGATAAGACCTTGAAAACAGAAATGGACCTTGAATTATATGGGGTGTTTTTTAATCCTGTATGAACCACGATTTATTTATATTTTTCTTTAAGACTTTTGTTGTCTTGAATTTTGTGGGTTTATTCGTTAAACTTAAAACCCAAGTAGACCTTATTTGTGAAAATATATATAGTAGTACCGGTAATTGCATCTCCATTCTCAGTTATTTTGTATCCAAATCAGATTCCACCCCCCATTCATCTGGTTTAAAAGACACAAAATCAAAACAAGAATGCAAGCGATGGTGAGAAAAAGTACTGGAGCTAATTTCACAAAACATCTGGTTCATTTACATCTAGCACAGCCACCTGTCGTATTTTTACATGTTTGGCATTTCATGCAGAAAATTACATCTTTACGGAAGATGGAGCATAACAAGGAAGAAATTGTAGTAGTAATAAAAAAAGTGTTTTAGTCGTACATTTTCATATACCTGCAAAACTAGGTTTACGATGTTTAGGTAATTAACAAACTGCTAACAGCTGCATTCCAACATGGGCTATAATCGGATATCTGCAACTCTATATACAAATCTGGTCTTGTTCCTAGCTGAATAACTGATATTACATGGTATCGAGTACATAGTAGATTAATCCATTAGTATTTTGAAAACAAATGGGCAATTGTATGGAGCAAATATTATTTTAGAGACTTTGTTTAAGCATGATGTATAAATTTGGAAGTGGATTATTTTTAACACTAGTTAACAGATCTGCTACGGTTTCAGGTGATGAAAAAATTCAAGGTGCTATACAATTTTTTTTAATTTTAAATCATCCCTGTGAAGTCACACAATTTGAACTTGAGAAAATCAACCCCACAAGTAAATTATGGAGAACTGCATCAAATAAACATGCAATTTATGCCCAATAAACCCGATATTGGTGATAATAATGCAAAATCAGAAATCACTGATGAATATTTAACGTGTATTTCGCTTAATTGCCAACCCATCACTAAATCATTAAGATGGCTGCTGAGAGAATTTCATAGTTTTTGGTGTTTTGTAAATATTCCTTGCAATTTTAACATTTTTTTAAATTTTATTTTGTATTAAAGACGCATTCTAAGAGTACTCCTATCCTGGACCTCCCAACAAATATTCATAATATCAAATTAAAGGGCCATAACTCTGTTAAAAATTGCCAAATCCTCAATTTGTAATTCTATGTTAAACCTATAAACAATTTTTTTAGCTCAACATCATGAGGAAATCCAGAAAACATACATGTGAAATAGACGAACGGAGACAAAAAACTATAAATCCCCTGGTTAGATCAGAGTAAAAATTAGAAATAGTTGTTAATTTGGTAGTCATGGTTAAATATATAGGGCCAAATTTATGATGCTTGTTTTTTTATGTACACAGATGTTTAAGCATTGTAAATGTATGTAGTCACACACGTGTAAGACAATAACAAACATGCTTTGTAAATTTGGCTCATAATGAAATGGAGAAAGCACTCAAAAGTGTGAAAATCATTCACTCACCTGTATTGGGCTCACTGAATTATTTTTCAGAAATCCACTTACTTGTACATTCTCCACTATACAACATTTACGTGCAGACAACATAAATCATGGATTCTACGATTTGTCAACATAAATTAACGACAAATAAATATCAAGCCACTTTCCTTGTTGAGTAATGCTTTATTTCATTTTTATTTCCTTGCTACAACAAAGCCTACGGTCAACCAATAAAACCTTTCCCATGCACTCTCCATACATTCCTTGTGAAAAATGTAATATATTTTTTAAAAATGATGAAATATGACTCTAGCAGCTCCTTTGATTTAGCAAGTTATATTAATGTTTGTCTTTCACATCTCAAGACTAGATTTCACTACTTGGTAGCGACTCTCTTAACCAATCATGCCTGATAGGATGATCAGTATAGCCAAGACTGCATTCAGCATACAGGTTTTGTTACAAGCACCCACTGATGATCGATCTGACTGGTTTCTGCCCTGCCACATTCACTTTAAATTTAAAATGAAAACAAGCCCTAAATGAGCATTTCATAATGCCATATTGTACTTGCATCAACTGAACACAGACCAGGGACCTAATTCACGAAACTCTCGCAACTTTGCGATCTCGTAGTGCAATGCAAAATGACTTTCAAAGAGGATGCTTTGTTGAACAAGGCCCCAGGTGTGTTAATGTTCCAAAATATGCATAAATTAACACCAAAAGATCTGATCAAAAAGCATGCGACATGGATGGGCGCTTTATTAATTTGACCAGAACTAAAATTTGACAAATGAAATGACCTAATTAATTTCCATATAGGTCATTGGTATAAAAGTCCACTTCACGGTTCCTATTATCAAGTTTGAATTTGTTATAGATTTCTACAGCTAGTTCAACAATCTGGCAAATTCTTGAATATGTTGAGAATGCTCAAGTACTACGTAAACCAATTTTGATATAGGTCAGTCTACACAGTTACGAAGTTTCTATGTATTCCAGCGACTGTAGAAGCTTGCCAACATCTGGAAAAGCTTGGAAGCGTTTGTACTGTTCCAAGCATTTAAATACCCGTTCAAATATCTATGAATTATGCTGTTCTGTTTGTCATGCACACATATTACAATTATACATTTGGGATCTGTAAAATGTTCTCTCGGGTATTTCTAGGCATCAAGAAATCTTGTGCCTTTTTGCGTGAAGTTGAGGTACACTGAAAAATAGAAAAATCTGTCCTTAATGCAATGCATTTAGAATAAACAATTCACAGGTTAAGCTTATTCAATTTTCATGAGTGTTTCGATTGACATAAAACAAAGTTGTGCCATCTAACTGATGAAAGTAATAACACGTCACCATTTATGTTCTAAAGAATAGCAACTTGGCAGTGGGAACATTGTTATGTTATCAAGAATAGCACTGAAAGCCCTGATGTGATGGGGAGATTCATCTCATAAATCCACTGCTTTCCTCTACTTGACAACATTCAGTACTATACAACAACAAACTGTTTCAGGAACAGTGTATGGCACAGTGTTCACAAGACAAGCCATTTTCAGGCCGCTGTTTCAGCCGATTTATTGTCATTGTGTTCAAAGGCCTTGAATGACACTGCAACAACTAATCCAATTGGTTTCTCGCTCACCATGATGGGGTAGTATTAGCCAATCGTCTCATTCGTCTGAAAGAGAAGAAAAATTAAGCCAATTAAAACCACATAATAACATTGGGCTTTATTTTTATAACACTACTTAAAAACAGAGATCTATTAAATTACCTTTACTGGCCTTGGTGGCGTCGTGGTTAAACCATCGACATAAGGCCGGTACCAGCTCGTGTGAGTTTTAACAACTTAATGAGTAGATGTATGACAATTACACCCTCTTCTCTCTCTCACTAACTAACCACTGACAACTAACCCACTGTCCTGGACAGACAGACCAGATAGCTGAAGTATATGCCCAGGACAGCATGCTTGAACCTTAATTGAATATAAGCATGGAAATAAGTTGAAATGAATTAAATTAGCCAAAGAAATAACTCCTGAATACATACACATTTAATTTTTGCACAAATATTTAACTAACAACAGTTGTCATATCAAATTTGTTATCGATCTATGGTTTAGTATAACATTTAATTAGGGCTTTTAAGAAATTAAGTTACATTTTTAAAACCAATTGTTACTCTTTGTTTTCTAAGCTAACAGTTTATTATATTCGACAAAAAGTTTACCAGGGTATTGATTGCAAGTGTTAGCTTTGGAGAAAAACTCTCTTTTATAGATATATTACTGGTCCTCAAACAAGTGCATGCTCCCCCCCCACACCCACACAGTGGTCTGGTCCGAACATCCCAACAGATAATGGGATGGCCTAAATTCTTCTACTGTATACTGCTCTCTAGTGTAGGTCACATGACTGTATCTTCCTTCTTTTCCCCTGAGCGCATCACACGGAGAACAGGAAGCGGGAAGGCCTGGGTGGGGGGGAAATGCACTTGTTTGAGGACCGGTAATGTAAAAAGAAATGTCTTTAGTTGCTCAACTGCAATGCGACCATGAAATTAATAACAGTGAGAAGTTATTTATTATTTAGGTTAATAAAAATGATCATGTAACATATTTTTTAAAGTTACATGGGGAAATAACTCACATTTTATCAAAATGTTTGGTGTTCTTTTTAAAGAAATGTTTCTATCTTTGTGACCAGAAATGTGCTTCCATTAAAAAGTGTTACAAACGACATGAACGTCTACCCACCTTGTGTTTCTATCCTGATCTCGTATCTTTTTCTCCATCTCAGCATCTGTCAGTGTCTCGAGGAATGGACACCATTGGTCAGCCTCATTCTGGTTCCGGATTGCAATCTCAACAATTGGCAAAGGAGCCTCACTGAAAATACCCCTAATCACGTCATTGTAAATACATATCCATCACTGTATAATAAATACATTGTAAATACATACCCATCACTGTATAATAAATTGAGGATAATAAATGAGTTACCAGTTATTATCAAGTTTATTTCCTCTAGTGAAATAATTTTCACTTGTCATGAGCTTTAGTGATTATTTCATGAGGGATATAAATTTGATAATAACTGGTAATGAGTTTGTTATTCTATTAATTACTGCAGCCATTTTTTTTATTATCTAAAAAGCCATTATTTTCAATATACACACATGTATATAGAAATTATTTTCTGAGTATTGTTATAACATTGTATTTTAAACATGTTCACAAATAAGTTTAAAAAAACACCCAAAGATCCATATATCAGTTATAAATCAATAATGAATTGCATTAACATAGCACTCTATTACAACAGTGAAAATGGAAAAGACATAAATGCAAACTCTATGTGATGTCATTTTATGTTTACCAAATAGTGACATCATGTTTAGTTCAGACATGGTCATTGGTTTGTAAGCATCAGATTGTCCAATAGTATTGTACGTTACACCAATGCAGAATACATCAATGAGAAATTATGATTGATTGCAAAACTAGTTATGTAATAAGTAAATATTAAACTTGCTTAATATTATCAAGATGTCACTTATGAGGCATTTCTGTAGATTAATCACTGAATTAAAATGTATATAAGAAAATTTAAACAATATTAATTTTGTTTAATTTAACTTGGGATTGGTCAACAGGCACATTTAATCAACATGGAGTCAATTATACAAACAAATATCTTATTTAACATGGTTAAGGATCATTACATTTTATTCTGAAAATTACAAGAAATGGAGGATTTGTCACAAATATTTTTTTAATATAAAAAATATCAAACGAGTCTACATTTATATCAGTATTTGTTGAGGCTATTTTATATATTAAAATAACACTTAAATAAAAAAATTAAAAAATTACAGTACTAACGTCTCCTCCATTGATAATCTAACATCATCACCATTAGCACAAATTAGCATGATGTCACGCATTTTAACTAAATATATGAAAACGTTACACTCAGATACACAGATCTTGATGGCTTGTAAGCAAGTGACCGATCCACAGCAATACATTACCTTGAGACTGTGCAAATTATTACCATTATTAACCGGGTTAAAAAACTAAAATATCACATGGGTTTATGACATGGATATCATGGGTAAGTTATAGGATACATGTAAATATTACATTGTTTGCAGCAAAGAAATGTTGGGACTACTTTCAGGCCTGCACAAATTGCACGAACGACTGTTTCGTTCGTGCATCGGTTATGCCATTTTATTTTGCATAACCGATTTACCGTTCGTGTACATTTTA